>JBBCBC010000054.1:422880-548037 GCA_037126765.1 Stenogyne calaminthoides
AAAAAATACTATGTATGTTTAAATAATTAATTGACAATTTTATTCCTATAATAAAATTGAATTAATTTTTCTTTCCTCGTGATTTATTTATTTTGTGAATTCTTTTGGAGAAATTCCCCCAGCAGATGGTCAAAAGTTAGCTTTCACATGAATGAATTCCAAATGGATGATTGTGATTATTACTAGTGGCGATGATGACCCTCCCCACGGTGCTCGATCAAAGCGAAATAATAATCCTCAGATTTAATCATGGTTATTATTTTTAGGTATAAGATTGATATGCATATACTTCAAGTCCCTGTCAATTTTATATTGGTCAAGGGAGCCAACTATTAATCTGGATATTAAAGGTTTGTAATTGTTCTTGTTTGTAACCGTTTAAATGTGTTTAAATAATGACCCACCCCACGCCAGCTTATTTAAACCGCTTTTGAGATGTTTGGGTCGATGCATGTTCATATTTTTTGAGATTTTAATATGAAACATGTGATCGAACCTTGTGATATACTTGTGCTTATGCATATAGTTATTTATCTCTGCAAAAGATGTCATAACCTTTTAATCCATCAAGTAATATACTTAAAGTCAATACAATATGTATGGAAACTATATTGATTGGAACGAAAAATTATTGTTCTAATCGCACAAAAGCACAAGTGGATTCTTGACACACCAAAATCGGATGAGCCAACCGACGGGTCAAAAATGCGAGACTTCGTCGATCACCTTCTTGAGAGATGTCATCGTTTAAAATGGTGGAGGGCAAACCCCGTAAGGATTATGTCCTCAAAATTGATGGCCCCTCTAACAAACTTGAGGTTCTCCGAGCGCAGGTTATATCGGGAGACTCCGATGAATTTGGTATTTCACTCTCTTCCCAAAAGTTTCTAAGCAATTTTGCCTCGCTTAGTCGATTTGTTGCAAGCTTTTGGTCTCGGGCAGAGATGTTGATAGGGCACCAAACTCAAGTTTTGATTCAAGTGGTCCGCCTTCATCTTTCTATCAAGGATGGCAAGAAGAAGAAGGTGACCAAAGGCTAGAAGCAATCAGACTTCAATCATTTGCCAAGGGCAATGATAAGATGACCAATGCCGGTGGTGTCAAGGAAAATCCAAAGAGGAAGTGCTTAAGTCATGTGAAAGAGGACAATGGAGGTTTGCCTGCTCCAACCCCAAAAAGGGACGGAAAGAAAGGTAATTCTCATGCAAAGAGTTATTGAAACTTGTTTAAGCAGATACTTCTCATTCGTGGGTGGTTGATACGAGATCCACTAATCATGTTTGCTTCATAGGTTCAAACCGATCCGCAACTTAGTGGCGAAGAGATCCTCATCACCCGGGCGATGCTACGAGTGGCAAATGGGTTAAAATGGAGAAGTGCACCTGCTTTTTTGAAAAAACAGAGTTTTAATTTTAAGAGATGTTCTTTACGTTAGAATTTTAGAAAGAATTTAATTTCAGTTTCTAAACTTTTTCATGATGGATATTAGGTTACTTTTAATAAAGTTGTTACCATTTCTTTTTTGATAAATTTATCACTATGGAACGCTGTTTAATAATCTCTATACAATTAACTCGGCGGCACACCACTCACTAAAATGCATCCTATAACACATCAACTATTTTCGATAAAAGAAAAACATTCATCAAACGGAATCAGAGACACTTATGGCATCTAAGATTGGTCATAAAATCCAAAGAGGATCCAAAGGTTGGTGAAAGACGGTTCACTGGAGTTTCTCCAAGTTGAACCAATTCCAACTTGCGAATCATGTTTGGAGGATAAAATGACCAAGAGGGCATTTGGAGCCAAGGGGAATAGAGCCAAAGAAGTGTTAGAGATTGTTCACACAGATGTATGTGGTCCAATGTCAACCAAAGCAAGAGGAGGTTATGAGTATTTTGTCACTTTTATTGATGATTACTCAAGGTACTGCAAGTTATATTTTCCTTATGAAGCATAAATCCGAGATCTTGAGAAATTCAAAGAATTTAAAGGCTCAAGCAGAGAATCATATGGAAAAACGATCAAGTCTCTACGATCCGATCATGGAGGCGAATACCTCAAATATGAGTTTTGAACTACTTATCCGATGAAGGGATTGCATCCTAGCTTTATCGCACCTCGAACCCCTCAATAAAAACGAAGGTTGCCGAGCCGAAGAAATAGAACTCTTTTGGGAATGGTTAGATCTATGATGAGTTATGTGGATCTTCCCAAGTCGCTTAAGGGTCATGCCTTGAGACAAAGAGCCTACATTCCTCAACTTGGTGCCATCCAAATCGGTTCCCAAAACTCCAAAGAATTAAGGACCGGTGCAAGCCTAGTTTGAGACACATGAAGATTTGGGGTGTTCGCCCACGTGTTGGACAAGGAAGCCAAAATTAGATCCGGTCCGTAATTAAGGTTGTTTCAGGGATACCCTTAGGAACAAAAAGTGTATGTTCTATGGTCTCAAGATCAAAAGGTGGTAATAAACACCCACTTTAGATTTTTGGAAGAAGACTATATGAACGAAAAGAAGACCTGTGAGATTACCTTAAACGAGCTAAGGGGGCTAACCTCAATGCCAACTGTGATAAGATGACATACCAAACGACACACTTACACAACCGGAGTCTCGTCAGAAGGGAGGGTTGTGAAACAAACCCCAAGAGATTCATGGAATAGGAGAGTCCCTGACTTGATTCCTGGACAAGACGAATCGCACCCATGGACATATGACGAGGCAATCCAAGACAAGGATGCGATTCTTGGCAAACAAAGAATGAAAGTTTAAATGGGTTCTATGTTTCATAACAGAGTGTAGGACTTAGGGGAAGCCGACACATCCTGGTATCAAGATCACTCGAGATCGCAAGAAAAGGATGATAGGCTTATCGCAAGCTTCATACATAGACACCGCTCTTGAAACGATTCAAAGATAAGATTCCAAGAAAGGCTTCAGACCTTTTCGGCATGGAATCCATCTATCCAAGAAAATGTGCCCTAAGACGCAAAAAGAAGATAGATGACATGAGAGGCATTCCTTATGCTTCTGCTTGTCGAAAGCCTTATGTGTATGCAATGTCATATTTAGACCTGATATCTGGCTGGTTGCTGCATGGTGGCAAGATATCAAAGTAACCCGGGAAAGAACATTGGACGGTAGTTAAAAAACATTTTGAAGTATCCTGAAAAGAACTTTTGAATGTTAGTTTATCACCGACAGTTTCATCCCCATCGGGCACACGGACTGACATGACAAAATCTAATTCGAGTGTGTTTTGCATGGGGGAGGAGAGCCAGACATGGAGAAGGCGGCCAAGAAAAGGCCACAGATTCTACCATGGAAGCTTTAATATGTAGTCGGAGGCAACAAAGAAGTTAAGAACTTCCTACTTGAATGTGGTTGAAAGTCACTATTTATTATGACAATGTCGAGAGCAGCTTGCAATTCAAGGGAACCAAGAGCCCACAAAAGCCAAAGAAACACATTGAAAGGAAAATACCATCTTACTCCCCGAGATATCATTAAGAGAGGAGATATAGATGTTGCAAAGATAGCGTTCGAAGACAACCTGGCGTGATCCATTCACAAAGGTCCGCCTCAATACATTCGAGAGACATGTGGAAGGAATGGGTGACAAGACCGCTGCTAACTTTTGATAAGTGGGAGAAATTATTAGGTTAATGTAGGTGACATTAGATGTCACAAACTACACGAGACATGTTTGTAGTATACTTAAAAGCATTTCTTGAGTATAAGTGGGAGATTGTTGATTATACTTGAAAGTATGCTTTTACTTTTGTATAATCAAAATTTTTAATTATTTATCAAATAAATTGTTTATCACCGATGCTTTAAATATCATTGAATGTTACATATATTTCATTAGATAACTATTCAATAAATCAATCGTGGTTACATTGTAGTTAATTTAGTGATACCATCGCGTAAGATTAAATTAATAATTCTTGTAACTAAAAGTACGCGCCATTCACGCCTAGATGGAAATGAACAATCCATCGTGAAAGGTTGAAGTGTAAGGCTCGGATTGGCTTGTCTTGACCAAGAGATTACACTAGTGCATGA
The DNA here is from genome assembly GCA_037126765.1 of Stenogyne calaminthoides. Taxonomy (NCBI): domain Eukaryota; kingdom Viridiplantae; phylum Streptophyta; class Magnoliopsida; order Lamiales; family Lamiaceae; genus Stenogyne; species Stenogyne calaminthoides. Next base: position 426,956 of record JBBCBC010000054.1, read on the forward strand.
CCGATGCAATCGAATAGGACCCCACAGAGGATAAATTCTTCTTAATCAAACAAGGATGAATTAGACCTCGGTGGTTCGTTGTTTCTTAATCTTCGTTCCTTAAATAGGATCACGGTGATTGGTAACTATTGCTTTGACTTATCATGGGTAGAGAATCAACGAGATTCAATACTTTTTATCTTGGGCAATGTTATTGGTCACATGATTGCTAAGATTTAATACGAAGAATCGCCACGCACGCTTTGTTCGACGGTTCCCCTTGGGAGGTTCATAGGCTTTATCATACCAAATCTTGCAAGTGGAATTAGTTTCCTAGATGGATAATAATGTTGAACCGCTCCTTGACCAAGGACAAAAAGATATTAATTAATGGAAAGCTATTTCAAAGGGCTTGAATTAATTAATGGGCTAGATAATCTTAAACAAGGGAAATAATAACCGGGAGCCATATTGACTGTAATATGGGTTAAGATGGATAGTGCAATATTAATTATGTAGTGGGATTAATTAATACTTATGGGCTTGAATAATATTGTTGCTCAATATTGATAATTCAAGATCCATTGGAAGGTCCAATCTTAATTCTCCTAAAGGCCTCCTGAGTAGCCTAACGTATAGTCCAATAACTGAAAAAGGTGTTTAAAATAAAATAAATATTGTTTCTTATTTTTCCTCATTAAATTCGAGATTTCTGGATAAAAGGGGAGAAATATTTTCTTTGAATTTTATTATGGAATGAAGATATGTATTCTTGGAATACAAGATTATCTCATTAAATTCAAGAAATCTCCCACTTGGTTATTAATGAAGATAATTTCGAAATTTTTGACATATAAAGGGCAAGAAAGATTTTCTTGAAAAGATATTATGGAAGATATGTATTTCTTGAATTACATGAATATCTCATAAATTCAAGAAGATCCAAATCTTGGAATCTTGCCTATTATTTTCGAAAATATCCCATAACAAAGAGTAGGTGGGATTTTGTGGAATATTATAATTATGGGAAAAAGAATATAGGAGATATATTCAAGATTTCTTGGAGATCAAGAAAAGATATTCCCACATTATTTTTTGGCCAAAATTTCGACCACCTATGCTCTATAAATAGGGGATGACTCTTTCATTCCCAAGTACAATTCCATGTGCTGGAAAAATTAGTAAATCCACAAAGGTGGTGCAACATAATTTATTTTCCTTTTGTTAATTGTTCACAAGTGTCCTACCACCGGATAGTCGAACAAGGATTAAGGGAATACTTGGGAAGTTCTTTTGGTTAGTCTAATCATCCAGACCGTTGCCATCCCAAGAGGTACGTTCACGTAAACTCGTAGAATTCTGCATGCGTAGGATTTACGTGAATTAATTATATGCATGATATGTTGTTGGATTATTATTTGAATTAATAAAGGATTAATTCATGCTAGTAATAATTATAATAATTAAATTTATATTTAATATTCATCCCGAATATATCTGTGCAACTTATTCCCCAACACTTTTGGGTTTGGGTAAAGATTTGTTTGGTTTCCAACTAGGTTGAGATTTTTCCTTACATTTGTTTAGCCTCAATGCTATGGTTGGGAAAATCTCTCTAAGCTTAGGATAATACATTTGTGCTTAGATCTAGGATAGAACACTCTTGAATATATGCGTGTATTTCTTGCTCTGTGTTCTATGGTGGGAATGCTTGAGTATATGTCTTCTTAGCTCTGTAGCATTGTTTGCCACATTCTCCACACTTCCACACTTAATAATGAAGGAAGAACTTGTATTTATAGTGTGGATTTGAATGTTACCGTTGGAGAGAATCACATTCAAATCCATACTATTCTGTAGCTTTTTGCAGCTTTTTTCAGTTTTGTCTTCTTCTCATTGGTCCACGTCGGTGAATCTAACGGCTATATTCTTGATTTCTTGAGTCTCGGGATCTTGATTATCCGAGCCTTGATTTATCCTCGAGCCTTGGGGAGTTATCCCCGAGCTATCTCAGCCTTCAGGTTATCCCCGAGCATCCCCCGAGCCTTCGGAGTTATCCCAGCCTTCCAGCCTTCTTTGTTTATCCGAGCCTTGAGCCTTGAGTTGTCTGAGCCTTCGAGCCTTGAGTTATCCGAGCCTGGGAGTTTCTTGATCAGCAGACTTCTTCTTCACCGCCTTATCATCAGTCGGGGCATCTTTGACATCGAAATTCTGAGTTCCGGCTCTTATGGTCAGACATCGACCCTCAGTCACATTGACCAAAGCTATCGATTTCTTCTTGCCTTATCCGGCTCATTACCGCTTAGATCAACACATCTTGGTCGACATCTCAGATAGCATCAAATTGATTACATCAGGTTAGCATATCAGTTTATCATATCTGATCTCGATCACGTCTGATCTTGATCAGTCTCATTTGCTCATCTTCTGATCTCCAAATTTCTTTTTGATTTGGTCGGGTTTAGCTTTTTCTTCTCTTCTCATTTTGCTCAAATTCATCGCTTGACTCTAACTCATCTTACTCATCCGATCTTGATCATTCTCGCTTTGCGTTCTTTGTCTCGATCTCGATCTTCTTCTTCTGATTTTGTGAGTTCCCCCTCAATTTGTTCTCTCGTTCCCCCTTAACTTGTTATCTGTAAAATAGCTTGAAAAACACAAGTTGATAATGTTTTGGCATAATTTATCAAAACTAAAATATCCCAACAATAGTTTATTTCAGTAAATAAATAAGAAAATTCAGTTTGGTTATACAAAGTAAAAACATACTTTTCAGTATAACCCCAACACAATTAAGACCGTTAGTTTGACTAATCGCTCGATATATGAGGGTCTATGGGTCACACAACAAGTAGTCTCCTTTACAGATTAAAGTTGGTTGATTAAATGTTAAATTGGATTTAATATTTAATTTATGGAGAATTAATTAATAATAGATTAATTTGGAATTAATTATTATTAATGTTTAATTAAATTGAATTTAATTAAATAGGAATTCCCAACAATAATATATGGAATATTATTGTAGGATTTAATTATATGAGAAAATAAATCGTAGAGATTTTTCACATATGGAAATTAAATTCGTAGAGATTTATATGGAGAAATAAATCATAGGGATTTATACAAATAAGGATTAGGGATATTATTTCCTAATTAGGCTAGCTTAAGATTTAAGTTGAGTCTCTCCTATAAATATGAGCTCTTGGGATTCATAATTATCAGTTGTTCAAATTTCTCCATAAAATCTAGAGTTAGAATTTTCCTAGCAAATTCATCTCGGGATTCAACTCTGACGAATCTGCGCGAATTTTTAAATGGGGATTACGTGGATACCGAAGTTGAGAAATCTGCTCTTGAGCTGCTATAAGATTTCTTGTTACTGTTTTCGTGTTCATACTTGCAATTATATGTTCGTTGTTGGTGAACTGTTTAATTCCACTGCGCATGTTTTACGTGTTTACGTGCCTCTAAATTCCAACACGACCATCCCACTCTTGGTGGGAAACTTTACACAGAAATAAAAAGTTGAGGACGCAACCTCGAATTCGTGTCCAAAAAGCTTCCCGAGGAATCCATTATAGGAGCTCGGGAGGTCGACAACTAGAAAATCTAATAGCCTAGTGGCCCTAACTTCTTCATTCAGAGTGGAGACTAATTCCACGGCTAGACAGACCATTCCTGTCGACTTCATGGTTACGTCTCCAAAGCCTTTCACGACATGGTCGCATGGGGTGATGTATGCGTCGTAGTCCCCGAGCTGGTCCAGGGTTTTCTTGAAAAGGATGTTGCAGAACGCTCCTCCATCTACTAGCAAACGGCATATTGTGGTGCCCATAATATTGGCTTTGATCACCAGGGGATCGACATTAGGATAGACTATCCTGCCTTTGTCTTTTTCTCACCAAGTCGATTATGTTAGTCTCTTTTCTCCTACAAATAAGACCGGCAACACCATCTTCCTGGCATTCTCTATTTCTCTTATCTCCACCTTCGTTCGTCTTTTGGATGAGCCAGTCGCCAAAAATCCCCCGACCATCCCGAATGGGGATAGGGTGTGTATGATGCAATCTCCCGCCTCCTTTCCGTTGGGCCGCTCCTCTGGTCGGCGCTTTCGGAGTAGGTTCTGCCTGCCTGGGTGGGTTTGCTTGCTGGCGACCTCTCTGGGTGTGATCCTGGTTCTTCTGAGGCCACTTGACAAATTCATCTAATAACCTGTCCTTGTATAGCCTCCAAAGTTGGGGGAGAAGGTCCTTGCATTCGCTGGTGTAGTGCCCAGTTTGCTCGGGGAAGTGGCAAGATTTGTTGGGGTTTGCCTTTCCTTGTTCTTGATGTGCGAGGCGGAGGAGTAACTCTCGGTCTCTTATCTGGTTGTAGACGTGCCCGGGTGTCATACCTAGCACTTCCATCAGCTTCACTGGGATGTTTTCTTCAAAAGGTTTGAAGTTGCCTTGTGCCATGTAATGACCGCCAGTTTTCTTGGAGCTTCTCTTTAAGTCTGCGACCTCCCTGCCATGTAATGACCGCCAGGATGAGGTCGCTAGCTCGCCTCCAGAAGTCATTATAGCTGATCGGGTATTCTGTGGTCATGCGTCGCCACAACTTGGTTCTTTTTTTGAGCCCGGAGATGGCCCTAGTACTTTTGCCTCATCCCCGATTAGATCCCCTTCAAGTATGAGTTTGTTGATCCTTTCGATGTAGGATCGATCAGACTCATTATCCGCTGGTGTTTATTAGTCATTTTGTTTTGTCATGTTAAGGCTATGAAGTGGGTTAGGAATAACCTGGCGAGTTGCTCGAAAGTTTCCACCGAGAAAGGTGGCAACGAAGTGAACCATTGGTGGGTCTGGTCACTCAAGGTTAAGAAAAACAGCCGGCACTTAGTGGCATCTATTGCGCCCATGGAGGCCATGTAGGAGTTGTACTTGGCCACGTGGACCCTTGGTCTCAGGTTCCCACAAGATGGCGATCTAGAGCCGCCTGATTTGATTTTTTCATAGAGTGGGAGCCAAAGTGACAATGGTCCCGAGGGGAGAATCTGGGATGATGAGGTTGTGGTCCGCTCTAGCCGGACCACTTTGGTTCTCCGCTCGCCGAGAAGTCGGACCGCCCCGTCTGCCAGTAAGTCAATTTTACATCGCGATGATCCTTGGGGGGTAGGTCGCTCGCGGATCGCCTTGGTGAATTACCGACCCCCTCGGCAACTCGTCATGGTGCAAATTTAGAGCCATAACTAGGTCTTTCTCCACTTGGTCGCCGCGACGGGGCTGGGAGTGTGCCTCGTCTTTGATGGCCATTGGGGCTTTCTGGGCCTCTTGCCCCCCAAGTCGATCGAACATGTTGCCCGATCCTGCCGGTTTTTCCAAGAGCCTGCGATTTCGAATGATAGCGTGCTTCACTGGATCATATGCCAGTTGGCCTGTGGAGCGCCCCTTTTCGACAAGGGCGTTCTTGCCCTTAGAAGTTCCCGGATTGTGTGCCGCCTTCTTGACCGGTGGTTGTTCGTCCTCGTCATCGAAAGCGAGGCATTTCTTGTGGAGGACAGCCAACACGGCCTTCGCGTCCTCTGGTGTCTGGACGGGATTCCACCAGTCAGGGGTGGCCTCTAGGATTCCACCAATCATGGAGGCCTCGATACCATCGCGGTGGTCTGTCTCGTTTCTGGTAGCGGTTCCTTGATTGATCGCCATTGACAAAAGATGGGTCTCCTGAGGATTCTTGAGCAAATCGACAGAAAATTGTTCCCATAGACGGCGCCAATGTTTGATATTGAATTATCGGTTTGGAGTAACAAACGATAAAAGAGATTAATGGCGAACAATAAAGAACAATGCACGAATTCGGTTACCCAGTTCGTCTTTTGAATAAGACTACCTCTGGGGGCGCCCAAGCCTGGAGTGTTTATTATCTATTTTTTTGCCTAGGGTTCTAAGTTATATTTATAAACAAGAAATTAGGTTACAGAACTTCGTGGGCTTCTTTCGTCGGGCTTTCAGAGGCTCCAGCCGCCAAGACTATGGTTTCCTTGGTCAATCCCGCGATTTCCGCATCTGGATACACTTGCCTTGCTTACCCCGCGATATCCGTGTTGGGGAACGAATTGCCTGGATCTATTCTGGATGAATATTTAAATACAAATTTAATTCTAACAATTATTACTAGCATGAATTAACCCATATTAATTCAAATAATAACAAATCATGCATATAAACAATTCACGTAAATCCTACGCATGCGGAATTACTACGAGTTTACGTGAACTTACCTCTTGGAATGGCGATGACCTTGTTGATGAAAACACACCAAAAAACCTTCCAACTATTCCCTAGTCCTTGCTCGACTATCCGGTGGAAAGACACTCGCGAACAATTAACTAAAAGGAAAAATAAAATTTGTTGCACCACTTTTGTGGATTTACTAATTTTTCCAGCACATGGAATTGTACTTGGGAATAAAAGAATCATCCCCTATTTATAGATGGGGTGGTGGTCGAAAATTTGAGGAAAAACCAATGTGGGAAAATCTTTTCTTGATCTCCAAGAAATCTTGAATATATCTCCTATATTCTTTTCTCCACAATTAAAATATTCCACAAAAATCCCACCTCATCTTGCTATGGTGAAATTTTTGAAAAATCCAAGAGACAAGATTCCAAGATTTGGATCTTCTTGAATTTATGAGATATACTTGTATTTCAAGAAATACATGTCTTCCATAATATCTTTACAAGAAAATCAAGAAAATCTTTCTTTCTCTTATTTATCAAAAAAATCGAAAATATCTAACATGAATAACCATGTGGGAGATTTCTTGAATTTAATGAGATAATCTTGTATTTCAAGAATACATATCTTCATTCCATAACAAAATTCAAAGAAAATCTTTCTCCCCTTTTATTCATAACTTTCGAAAAATATGAGAAAATTAGCAACAAATATTTATTTTATTTTTAAACACTTTTTCCAGTTATTGGACTTTATGTTGGGCTACTTGGGGGGCCTTTAGGAGAATTAAGATTGGACCTTCCAATGGATCTTGAATTATCAATATTGAGCCACAATATTATTCAAGCCCATAAAATATTAATTAATCCCACTACATAATTAATATTGCACTATCCATCTTAACCCATATTACAGTCAATATGGCTCCCTGTTGGTCCCGGTGCAAACGAGTCTTACACGTGTATGGGGGGGGGGAATACACGTGTTCAGTGTTTTTAAAACTTTTTTTATCGAGGTCACTTTAATCATATAATCCTCGAAGGTTAGGTTCGAGAAGCACAGACGCTTCCGAGTCAAAGTTCATCGAGACAGTTGATCCCGAAAATCGCTTTAAACCTCGATAAATCCCAACCGAGTCCCGAGTGTCAGAGATCCCGAGTTGCTTGGATCGATAACTCACTTAATCAACCCTCGGAAGAGTACGCTCAGTTTGGTAACTATCTATTCTAGCTACTCAACAAAGCGGAATGGTTTGCCCTTAGTTTATACTGCTTTAAGCTTTGCGTAAAACCTTCCCTTTATGAAATAGTGATTAGGCCGTGATTCACTTATGCAACTTCAAAAAGGATTGATTCCAACCAATATCGCTGAAAAGTATGCTTTCAAAATCAAGTCAATGCAAATGATAAGCACGTATAAGGAAAGCAATAAAGAACACAACAATTATAGTGGTTCGTAGACTCAAGCTCCTACGCCCACTCTCTCCGACTCTTCGTGAGAAATTCACTATCAACTTATGAGTTTTCTCGACTACCTCGTGGTTTACTTACTCAACTCGCCCTGAAGTTTTCTCGACTACTCCACGTAGTTTACTTTACTCAACCCGACCACGAGCTTTACGACTACCTCCGTAGTTTACTTACTCAATCACACACAAGCTTTCAGACTACCCTTGTAGCTTACTAACTTCTCCTAGAGTTTTCTCGACTACTCCGCCAGAGTTTACTAACTCTTTACAACACTTCTCACCAACAAACACACTCCAACTACCTTCACAAGGGTTTGGGGTTTCTAGGTTGGTTTCCAACTAGGATGAGATATCCTTTACAATGAAGCACAATGCAAAGGGTTAGGATATCTCGACTAAGCTTTGGATAATACTTATCAAGCTAGGCTTAGTATAGTGAGCTCTCTTCAATATTGAAGCAATTGGGAAATTCTAAGTTTTTCGAGTGCTTTTAACTTTTACAAGAATAGGCTTGAGCTCTTAAGATGCGTATAAATTCCCCGTAACCTTACAATGTAGAGGGTCACCAGTATTTATAAGCATACACCAAGGTCACTCTTGAAAACTATCCGTTGGAGAGACAGCTTCGTGAGTTCCCTCTTGTGGTGTGTGAAACGGCTATATTTAGGGTTTGAAACTCCCTAACACTTTCTAGGCAATAGCCTTCCATGTAGCCGGTCTTCACTTTTTGCAGTCTGGAACTTTTGTACATCTGACAGCTTTTTCAGAGACCTGTCACTGTTAGTGTCAGTATGGTACAGTGTTGTCTTTCTCTTTTTGACTTTTGTCTCCAGTTAAAGGTAGACACCTTCAACGGCTCTTTTTGGTTACAAACTCTGAGTTTGATATAACCTTAACAACACTTCTGACTTAGTTCCTTTTGTCTGCATTTGAATGTCTTGGCAGATATCTAACTTTCTAAGGAATCGCGATCTTCTCAGTATTGCATCCTTTAGATAGATATATTTAGTGCCTCGGAACATTCAGGTTCATACTGAGCATTCAGTACATTACTGATTCTTCAGTAATTACTGTGCCTTCAGTATTCTTGATCTTTAGTTTCTCAGTCTTCAGTCTTTGTGTCTTCAGAGTCTTCAGAGTCTTCAGGGTCTTCTGAATCTTTGTAGTTTATACTGACTGATGTGCTGAGTCTTCTCGCTGAGTCTTCAGTTAATCAGTAGCCTACTGAGTCTTCAGTAATTATCCTGAACTATATCTGCTGACTATACATTCTGCAGATAACATCCTGAATATTCTAAAAACTGAATACTGACTCAACTATCAAGATCATTCTGAACATGTCATACTCAGGGGTTTTGGGATCTAATCAAAATCATAAATCTTTATTAAAATTCATCTCCCAACACTCCCGGTTATTATTTTCCGTGTTTAAGATTATCTAGCCCATTAATTAATTCAAGCCACTGAAATAGCTTTCCATTAATTAATATCTTTTTATCCTTGGTAAAAGAACGATTCAACATTATTACTCATACCGGAAACTAGTTCCACTTGCAAGATTTGGTGTGATAAAACTTATGAACCTCCCAAGGGGGCAAATCGAACAAGCGTACTTTCACACGATTCTTCGTATTAAATCTTAGCTACACATGTGACCAATAATATTGCCCAAGATATAAAGTATTGAATCTCGTTGATTCTCTACCCGTAATAAGTCAAAGCAATACTTACTAGCCACACGTGATCCTATTTAAGGGACGAAGATTAAGAAATAACGAACCACTGAGGTCTAATTCTTCCTAGTTCAGTTCTGAAGAATTTGTCCTTCTGTAGGTCCGCTTCACTGCACTAGACATGCACTAGTGTAATCTCTTTGGTCAAGACAAGCCAATCTGAGCGTTACACTTCAACCTTTCATGATGGATTGTTCATTTCCATCTAGGTCGTGAATGGTGTACTTTTGGTTACAAGAAACTGTTAATTTAATCTTCTGTGATCTGGTATCACTAAATTAACTACAATGTAACACGTACTATTTATTGAACAATTATGCAGTAAATATATGTAACATTCGATGATATTCACAGCATCAGTGATAAACAATTTATTTAAGTAAATAAGTCCGAAATTCAGTTTGATTATACAAAGTAAAAGCATACTTTTCAGTATAATCCCAACAATCCGTGCTCCCAATTATCCATATCTTTACCATAAATATTCGTCTGAGGTCGCTTCCGACCTGTGGTTTCTCCAAGGTCGCCCGTGACCTCCATTTTCTTTCCAAGCCGCTTCGCGACCTTCTCAGCTTCAAGGAAGTCAATTTGCGGCCTCCTGATTCCTATAAAAGTCATTCCAACTGATCGCTTCACCGGGTTGGATTATTCCATGGTACAACATCGTCCACACCCGGCCACACGGATGAGCTGGTCACCCGATCGAGGCTACTCGGCACAAAACCCACAAGGATTGCACGGGCGGAATGCACCAGGGGATTTGGCGCGGGGCGCCGCATGACTCATTCGCCCATATGACACTCAGCGGATATAACCTATGCCCAATTGCCACAAGGCCTTCGAACTAGCCACCCCGCTCGGCTTACTAAGCACGAAACTGCATGTGTTGCTTCCAGCACGAATCCCCCATTGCATCCCCTTCCGAAAATCCTACATTTTTATAGTCTCCGCTCCAATAATGCTCCGTCGGTGCTCTATTGGCGCTCCATCGCTGCTCCGCCTGCATTGTCCACACCCGACCACACGGATGAGCTGGTCACCCGATTGAGGCTACTCGGCACAAAACTCACAACCATTGCACGGGCAGAATACACCAGGGGATATAGTGCGGGGCACCGCATAACTCGTTTGCCCATAAGGCACTCAGCGGATATAGTCTATGCCCAATGGCCAAAAGGGCTTCGAACTAGCCCACTCGCTCGACTTACTAGGAACGAAACCACATGCGTTGCTACCAGCACGAATCCCCCATTGCATCGACTTTCGAAAATCCCACATTTTTACAGTCGGCGCTCCAATGACGCTCCACTGGCGCTCCGTCGGCACTCCGCCTGCATCATCCACACCCGGCAACATAGATGAGTTGGTCACCCGATCGAGGCTACTCGGCCCAAAACCTACAGGGATTGCACGGGCAGAATGCACCAGGGGATTTTACGCGGGGCGCCGCATGACTCATTCACCCATACGGCACTCAGCGGATATAGCCTATGCCCGATGGCCGGAAGGCCTTCGAACTAGGAAACCTGCTCGGCTTACTAAGCACAAAACCGCATGTGTTGCTACTAGCATGAATCCCCCGTTGCATCCCCTTCCGAAAATCCCACATTTTTATAGTCGACGCTCCAATAACGCTCCGTCGGTGCTCCACTAGCGCTCCATCGGTGCATCATTCACACCCGGCCACACGAATGAGCTGGTCACCCGATCGAGGCTACTCGACATAAAATCCACAAGCATTACTCAGTCAGAATACACTAGGGGATATAGCACGGGGTGCCGCATGACTCGTTCGCCAATACGGCACTCAGCGAATATAGCCTATGCACAATGGCCACAAGGCCTTCGAACTAGCCAACCCACTCGACTTACTAGGCACGAAACTGCATGCGTTGCTACCAGCGCGAATCCCCCATCGCATCCCCTTCCGAAAATCCCACATTTTTATAATCGGCGCTCCACTAGCGCTCGACCAGCGCTCCGTTGGCGCTAAGCCGGTGCTCTGCACGCATTGTCCTCACCCGGCCACATGGATGAGCTGGTCACACGATCGAGGCTACTCTGCACGAAACCCGCAAGAATTTTGCGGACGGAATGCACCAGGGGATTTGGCGCGGGGCACCGCATGACTCGTTCGCCCATCCGGCACTCACCGGATATAGCCTATGCCCGACGGCCACAAGGCCTTAGAACTAGCCAACCCACATGGCTTACGAGGTACAAAACCACATGCGGTTCTACAAGCGTGAATCCCCCATTGCATCCCCTTTCGAAAATCCCACATTTTTATAGGCGGCACTCCACTAGTGCTTGACCGGCGCTCAACTGGCACTCCGTTGGCGCTCTGTCAGTGCTCAGCCCGCATCGTCTGCACCCAGCCACACGGATGAGCTGGTCACCCGATAGAGGCTACTCGGCACAAAACCCACAAGCATTTCGCGAGCAAAATGTACCGGGGAATTTGGCGCGGGGCGCAACATGACTCGTTCGACCATACGACACTCAGCGGATATAGCCTATGCCCGATGGACACAAGGCCTTCAAACTAGCCAACCCGCTCGGCATACTAGGCACGAAACTACATGCATTGCTACCAGCGTGAATCCCCCGTTGTATCCCCTTCCAAAAATCTAACATTTTTATAGTCGGCGCCCACTACGCCCATCCACCGGGTGTTTGGTTGGCGTCGTCCTCCCTCCGCGACGACGTCTGCGACTCCACCACACTGATGAGCTGGTCACCTAATCGAGGCTACTCATCACAAAACCCACAAGCATTGCACGGGCGTAATGCACCTGGGGTTTTGGCGCGAGGCGCCGCATGACTCGTTCGCCCATCCGGCATTCAGCGGGTATAGCCTATACCCGATGGGTAAGAGCATTAGAACTAGCCAACCTGCTCGACATACTATACACGAAACCGCATTCGTTGCCACTAACGCGAATCCCCCGTTGCATCCCCTTCCGAAAATCCCACATTTTTATAGTCGGCCCTCTACTGGCGCTGCATCGGCACTCTGCCTGCATCGACCACACCCGGCCACATGGATGAGTTGGTCACCGATCGAGGCTACTCAGCACGAAACCCGCAAGCATTGCACGGGTGGAATGCACTAGGGAATTTGGCGCGGGGCGCCACATGACTCATTCACCCATACGACACTCAGCGGATATAGCCTATGCCCGATGGTCGCAAGGCCTTCGAACTAGCCAACCCGCTCGGCTTACTAAGCACGAAACCGCATGCATTGCTATAAGCGTGAATCCCCCGTTGCATCCCTTTCCAAAAATCCCACATCTTTATAGTCGGCGCTCCACTAGCACTCCACTAGCGCTCCATTGGCCCTCCACTGGTGCTCCGCCAGCATCTTCCACACCCAACTACACGGATGAGCTTGTCACCCGATTGAGGTTACTCGGCACAAAACCCACAAGCATTGCACGGGCAGAATACACCAGGGGATATAGTGCGGGGCGCTGCATGACTCGTTTGCCCATACGGCACTCAGCGAATATAGCCTATGCCCAATGGCCACAAGGCCTTCGAACTAGCCAACCCGCTCGACTTACTAGGCACGAAATTGATGCGTTGCTACCAGCGCGAATCCCCCATTGCATCGCCTTCCAAAAATCCCACATTTTTATAGTCGGCGCTCCAATGACGCTCCACTGGCGCTCCGTCGGCGCTCCGCCTGCATCGTCCACCCCGGTCACACGGATGAGCTGGTCACCCGATCGAGGCTACTCGGCCCAAAACCCACAAGCATTTCATAGGCGGAATGCACCGGGGATTTGGCACGGGGCGCCGCATGACTCATTCGCCCATACGACACTCAACGGATATAGCCTATGCCCGATGGCCGCAAGGCCTTCGAACTAGCCAACCCGCTTGGCTTACTAAGCACGAAACCGGATGCGTTGCTACCAGCACGAATCCCTGTTGGGGAATAAGTTGCACGGATCTATTAGGGATAAATATTTAAATACAAATTTAATTCTGATAATTATTACTAGCATGAATTAATCCTATATTAATTCAAATAATAATTCAACAACAAATCATGCATATAAACAGTTCACGTAAAACCTACGCATGCGGAATTACTACGAGTTAACGTGAACGTACCTCTTGGAATGGCAATGGCCTCGTTGATTAGACTCACCAAAAAAAACCTTCCCAAGTATTCCCTTAATCCTTGCTCGACTATCCGGTGGTAGGATGCTCGCGAACAATTAACAAAAGGAAAATAAACTTTATTGCACCACCTTTGTGGATTTATTAATTTTTCCAGCACAAGGAATTGTACTTGGGAATGAAACATTCATCCCCTATTTATAGAGGGTGTTGGTCAAAAATTTGGGATAAAATAATATGGGAAAATCTTTTTCTTGATCTCCAAGAAATCTTGAATATATCTCATATATTCTTTTCTCAATAATTAAAATATTCCACAAAAATCCCACCTCCTCTTTGTTATGGAAATTTCGAAAATATTAAGGAACTAGAATCCAAGATTTGGATCTTCTTGAATTTATGAGATATTCTTGTATTTCATGAAATACATATCTTTCATATTATCTTTTCAAGAAAATCAAGAAAATCTTTCTTGCCCTTTATATTCAAAATTTTCGAAAATCTACTATATGGATAACCAAGTGGGAGATTTCTTGAATTTAATGAGATAATCTTGTATTCCAAGAATACATATCTTCATTCCATAATAAAATTCAAAGAAAATCTTTCTCCCCTTTTAATCCATAATTTTCAAAATTATGAGGAAAAATAAGGCAACAATATTTATTTTATTTTAAACACCTTTTTCAGTTATTGGACTTTATGTTGGGCTACTTAGGGGGCCTTTAGGAGAATTAAGATTGGACCTTCCAATGGATCTTGAATTATCAATATTGAGCCACAATATTATTCAAGCCCATAAATATTAATTAATCCCACCACATAATTAATATTACACTATCTATCTTAACCCATATTACAGTCAATATGGATCCCGGTTATTATTTCCCGTGTTTAAGATTATCTAGCCCATTAATTAATTCAAGCAACTGAAATAGCTTTCCATTAATTAATATCTTTTGTCCTTGGTTAAGGAACGGTTAAACATTATTATCCATACCGGAAACTAGTTCCACTTGCAAGATTTGGTATGATAAATCTTATGAACCTCCCAAGGGGGCAAATCGAACAAGTGTACTTGCACACGATTCTCCGTATTAAATCTTAGCAATCACATGTGACCAATAATATTGCCCAAGATAAAAAGTATTGAATCTCGTTGATTCTCTACCATGATAAGTCAAAGCAATAGTTACCAACCACACGTGATCCTATTTAAGGGACGAAGATTAAGAAATAACAAACCACTGAGGTCTAATTGTTCCTTGTTCAGTTCTGAAGAATTTGTCCTCCTGTAGGTCCTTATTCAGTGCATCAGTCATGCGCTAGTGTAATCTCTTGGTCAAGACAAGTCAATCTGAGCCTTACACTTCAACCTTTCACGATGGATTGTTCATTTCCATCTAGGTCGTGAATGGTGTACTTTTGGTTACTAGGGATTGTTAATTTAATCTTCTGTGATCTGGTATCACTAAATTAACTACAATGTAACAGGTATAATTTATTGAACAGTTATGTAATAAATATATGTAACATTCAATGATATTTAAAGCATCAGTGATAAACAATTTATTTCAGTAAATAAGTCCAAAATTCAGTTTTGATTATACAAAGTAAAAGCATACTTTCCAGTATAATCCCAACAATCTCCCACTTATACTCAAAGTCTGCTTTTAAGTATACTACAACATGTCTCGTGTAGTTCCTAATACGTGACATCTAATGTCACCTACACGAACCTAATAATTTCTCCCACTTATACTCAAAGTAGATTGGCAACGGTCTTGACACCCATTCCTTCCACATGTCTCTCGAATGAATTCAGAGGCAGACCCTTTGTGAATGGATCTGCTAGGTTGTCTTCACACGCTATCTTTGCCACCTCTATATCTCCTCTCTTAACGATATCTCGTATAAGATGGTATTTCCTTTCAATGTGTTTGCTGGCCTTGTGGGCTCTTGGTTCCCTTGAATTTGCAACGGCTCCGGCATTATCACAATAAACAGTGATTCTGCTAGGTAAATTCCGAACTACATTCAAGTCCACTAGGAAGTTCTTTAGCCAAACCGCTTAATTTCGCTGCCTCGCAAGCAGCTACATATTCGGCTTCCATGGTAGAATCTGCGATGCATTTCTGCTTGACGCTTCTCCATGTCATGGCTCCTCCCCCCATGCAAAACACACTACCGGAGGTAGATTTACTAGAATCTATGTCTGATTGGAAATCCGAGTCCGTGTAACCGATGGGGATTAGACTATCTGACTGATAAATTAACATTCTATCCCGAGTTCTTTTCAGATACTTCAGAATATTTTTAACTGTCGTCCAATGTTCTTTCCCCAGGTTACTTTGATATCTTGCCACCATGCCAACGACAAAGCAGATATCCGGTCTCGTACACAACATTGCATACATAAGGCTTCCGACAGCCGAAGGATATGGAATGCCTTTCATGTGATCTATCTCCTATTGTGTCTTAGGGCATATTTTCTTGGATAGATGGATTCCATGTCTGAAAGGTACGAAGCCTTTCTTGGAATCATGCATGCTGAATCGTTTCAAGACAGTGTCTATGTATGAAGCTTGCGACAAGCCTATCATCATTTTCTTGCGATCTCGAGTGATCTTGATCCCAAGGATGTGTGTGGCTTCCCCTGAGTCCTTCATATCAAACTGTTTTGAAAGCCATACCCTTACGTCTGATAACACCTTTACATCGTTCCCGATGATCAGAATGTCGTCTACGTATAGTACTAAGAATACCAATGCAGTTCCGACACGCTTTTTGTACACACAATTTTCGAACTCATTTTGATCAAACCCATAATACTTTATAACATGATCAAAACATTGGTTCCAAGCTCTGGATGCCTGTTTGAGTCCGTAAATGGACTTCATGAGCTTACAAACTAGGTGTTCTTGGCCTTTTTCAATGAAGCCTTGGGGTTGTTGCATATAGATCTCTTCATCAAGACTTCCGTTAAGGAAAGCTGTCTTGACATCCATTTGCCAGATTTCAAAGTCGAGATGCGCAGCAATCGATAAGAGAATTCGGATGGACTTGAGCATGGCTACGGGCGAAAAAGTTTCCTCATAATCAATCCCTTCTTTCTGAGTATAACCTTTCGCCACAAGTGTTGCCTTGAAGGTTTCCACCTTCCCGTCTGGTCCTCTTTTTCTCTTGTACACCCACTTGCAACCAATGGGTTTGACCCCATTAAGTGGTTCGACTAGCTCCCACACTCTGTTATGATCCATAGAACCCATTTCGGCTTTCATTGTTGTTTGCCAAGAAACTGCATCCTTGTCTTGGATTGCCTCGTCATATGTCCATGGGTCTGATTCATCTTGACCGAGAATCAAGTCCGAGGACTCTCCTATTCCCATGAATCTTTCGGGCTGTTTCACAACCCTCCCACTACGACGAGGTTTCGGTTGTGTAAGTGTGTCGTTTGGTATTGGCATTGAGGTTAGCCCCCTTAGCTCATTTAAGGTAATCTCACTTCTGGGTCTTCTTTCGTTCATATAGTCTTCTTCCAAAAATCTAAAGTGGGTTCTTATTACCACCTTTTGATCTTCGGGACCATAAAACATACACCCTTTTGTTCCCTCGGGGTATCCCACAAACAACCTTAATTCTGATCGAGGATCCAATTTACCGGCTTCCTTGTCCAACACGTAGGCCGGACACCCCCAAATCTTCATGTGTCTCAAACTGGGCTTGCGTCCGGTCCACAATTCTTTGGGAGTTTTGGGAACCGATTTGGATGGCACCAAGTTCAGAATGTAGGCTGCTGTTTCCAAGGCATGACCCCAGAACAACTTGGGAAGATCCGCATAACTCATCATAGATCTAACCATTTCCAAAAGAGTTATGTTTCCTCACTCTGCAACCCCGTTTTGTTGAGGGGTTCTGGGTGCAGTTAGCTGGGATACAATCCCTTCATCAGACAAGTAGTTCAAAAACTCATCGCTGAGGTATTCGCCTCCACGATCGGATCGTAGTGACTTGATACGTTTTTCCCTATGATTCTCTTCTTGAGCCTTAAATTCTTTGAATTTCTCAAAGGTCTCAGATTTATGCTTCATAAGGAAAATATAACTGTACCTTGAGTAGTCAACAATAAAAGTGACGAAATACTCATAACCTCCTCTTGCTTTGATTGACATTGGACCACATACGTCTGTGTGAACGATTTCTAACACTTCTTTGGCTCTATTCCCCTTGGCTCCGAATGCCCTCTTGGTCATTTTACTCTCCAAACATGATTCGCAGGTTGGAATTGGTTCAACTTGGAGAGACTCCAGTGAACTTGCTTCTACCAACCTTTAGATCCTCTTTGGATTAATATGTCCCAATCTTAGATGCCATAGAAGTGTCTCGTTCACGTTTTCTTTTATCCGAAACAGTTGATGTGTTATAGGATGCATTTCGTGAGTGGTGTGCACAGTTAATTGTATAGAGATTTTTACATCAATGTCCCGTAACAGATACACTCATCATTTCAAGAAATGATTTCATTCTTATTAGAAGAAACTAAGTGTCTATTAACAGAATTTTAGAAACTGAAAGTGAATTCTTTCTAAAACTGGGAACATAAAGAACATCTCTTAAAATTAGAACTCTGTCTTCAAAAGACTAGTGCACTTCTCCCACTGCTTCAGCTGCCACTCTCGTAGCATCGCCCAGTGTGATGAGGATCTCACTTCCACTAAGTTGTCGGATCAGTTTGAACCCGTGAAGCAAACATGATTAGTGGATCTCGTATCAACCACCCACGAATGAGAAGTATACGCAGCTAAACAAGTTTCAACAACTAGTGCGTGAGAATTACCTTTCTTTCCGTCCCTTTTGGGGTTGGAACAGGCAAACCTCCATTGTCCTCTTTCACCGCAGCTTAAGCACTTCCTCTTTGGATTTTCCTTGACACCACCAGCATTCGACATCTTCTCATTGCCCTTGGCAACAGTTGAGTCTGATTGCTTATGGCCTTTGGTCACCTTCTTCTTCTTGCCATCCCTTGGCCTAGAAGATGAAGACGGACCACTTGCCGTCAAAGCTTGAGTTTGGTGCCCTATCAACATCTCTGCCGAGACCAAAGCTTGGAAAAAATCAACTAGCGAGGCAAAATTGCTCAGAAACTTTTGGGCAGAGAGTGAAATACCAAATTCATCTGAGTCTCCAGATTATAATCTGCACTCAGAACCTCAAGTTTGTTCAGATGGGCCATCAATTTTGAGGACGTAATCCCTTACGGGTTTGTCCTCCACCATTTTCAGCGACGACATCTCTCGCAAGGTGATCTGACGAGTCTCACATTTTTGACTTGTTAGTTGTCTCATCTGATTTTGGTGTGTCAAGAATCCACTTGTGCTTTTGTGCAGTGAGGACAATTTTAATTTTTCGTTTCCAAACAATATAGTTTCCATACATATTGTATTGACTTTAAGTATATTAATAGTGGATTAAAAGGTAACGACATGCTGAACTGAAATAAATAATAATATGCATAAGCATAAATATATCACAAAATTCGATCACATGTTTTATATTAAAATCTCAAAAAAATATGAACATGCATCAGCCAACATCTCAAAACAGTTTAAATAAGCCACGTGGGGTGGGTCATTATTTAAACACATTCAAGCAGGTTACAAACAAAAAACAGTTATTAAACCTTTAATATCCAGATTAATAGTTGGCTCCCACTTGACCAATATAAAATTGACAGGGACTTCGGGAAAGTATATGGCTCAGATTGAACAATCCATCAAGAAAGGTTGTAGTGTAAGGCTCATATTGGTTTGTCTTGACCAAGAGATTACACTAGTGCATGACTGATGCATTGAAGAGGACCTACAGGAGGACAAATTCTTCAGAACTGAACTAGGAAGAATTAGACCTCAGTGGTTAGTTATTTCTTAATCTTCGTCCCTTAAATAGGATTACGTGTGGTTAGTAACTATTGCTTTGACTTATTACGGGAAGAGAATCAATGAGATTCAATACCCTATATCTTGGGCAATATTATTGGTCACATGCGATTGCTAAGATTTAATACGGAGAATCGTGTGCAAGTACGCTTGTTCGATTTGCCCCCTTGGGAGGTTCATAAGTTTTATCATACCAAATCTTGCAAGTGGAACTAGTTTTCGGTATGGATAATAATGTTGAACCGTTCCTTTACCAAGGATAAAAGATATTAATTAATGGAAAGCTATTTCAGTGGCTTGAATTAATTAATGGGCTAGATAATCTTAAACACGGGAAATAATAACCGGGAGCCATATTAACTGTAATATGGGTTAAGATGGATAGTGCAATATTAATTATGTAGTGGGATTAATTAATATTTATGGACTTGAATAATATTGTGGCTAAATATTGATAATTCAAGATCTATTGGAAGGTCCAATCTTAATTCTTCTAAAGGCCCCCCAAGTAGCCCAAGATAAAGTCCAATAACTGAAAAAGGTGTTTAAAAATAAAATAAATTTGTTGCCTATTTTTCCTTGTTTTTTTTCAAAAATTATGGATAAAAGGGGAGAAAGATTTTCTTTGAATTTTGTTATGGAATGAAGATATGTATTCTTGGAATACAAGATTATCTCATTAAATTCAAGAAATCTCCCACTTGGTTATTCATATTTGAAATTTTCAAAATTTTTGATAATTAAGGGAAAGAAAGATTTTCTTGATTTTCTTAAAAAGATATTATGGAAGATATGTATTTCTTGAAATACAAGTATATCTCATAAATTCAAGAAGATCCAAATCTTGGATTCTTGTCTCTTGATTTTTGAAAATGATGCCATAACAAGATGAGGTGAGATTTTTGTGGAATATTTTAATTATGGAGAAAAGAATATAGGAGATATATTCAAGATTTATTGGAGATCAAGAAAAATATTTTCCCATATTATTTTAATCACTAAAAAGCGTCCAACCCCCTCTATAAATAGGGGATGAGTGTTTCATTCCCAAGTGCAATTCCAGGTGCTGGAAAAATTAGTAAATCCACAAAGGTGGTGCAACAAATTTTATTTTTCCTTTTGTTAATTGTTCGCGAGCTTCCTTCCACCGGATTGTCGAACAAGGACTAGGGAATACTTGGGAAGACTTTTTGGTGTGTTTTCATCGACGATTCCATTGTCATTCCAAGAGGTAAGTTCACGTAAACTCGTAGTAATTCCGCATGCGTAGGATTTACGTGAACTGTTTATATGCATGATTTGTTGTTGAATTATTATTTGATTTAATATGGGTTAATTCATGCTAGTAATAATTGTTAGAATTAAATTTGTATTTAAATATTCATCCCGAATAGATCCGGGCAATTAATTCCCAACAACTGGTATCAGAGCCTCGGTTTCGGGCTCTGAATTTTAAATTGTAATTTAATTCATTGTCATTAAATTTAAAATTGGATAGTAGAATTGCTAGATCTTTTTTGCAGGTATCCAATTGTCATGGAATTTAATGTGTTTATTTATGCATGCATATAAATTGTGGTTTTTTAATTCGATTCGTTCGGATTCGTTTTGCCTCGTGAGAAAATTCACGAGTAGATTAGAATTTATTTGATTTGATCAATGTAATAGACTAATCTAGATCTAGGTTTATTTATTTTTTAAATAAATTGTAACCGGATCGAAAAACGGAAGCGGAAACGAAGAATTAAAAGACGGGATCCTAATAGGGCGTACGTGAAAGGGCGTCGTCGCCGAAATGTGCTAAGGAAGGCACGCCGCGACGACTGACGCTGGCGATGCGTGACGGGCGGGGCAGGCGGCGAGGGGCCGAGCGAGCGCGGATCCGCCGGCAAAGTGGGCGCAATATGGGGCGATACCACCGAAAAAGATGGCGAGCGACGCGCGGCGGGACGATGGGCGGTGATATAGCCGAGGTGCGCTGCTGGCGGTGATACCGCCGAGATGCCTTATATGCTGGGGTGATACCGCCGAGGCCCTGCCTGGCGACGCGGCGCTGCGCGATCGGTGACGCGGCTCACGGGCCGGGCGACCGAACTTTGCAACGTTGCCGATCTTGCGAGGAGGCGACGGCGACGCCGCCGAGATATCTTATTGGGCGCTTTCGCACGCTAAAGACAGACGCCACTCGACAAGGCCGGGAGAGTGCTAGGCGGGCACTTTGACCCGCGAGCTGGTCGATGACGTGGCTTGACAAGGCATTTTTTAAGATGGTCAAGTGTGAGCTTTTCGAGACGAACGATGAAGGCTATGAAGACTATTTCTCAAGATCAAGACATGACAAAATTAACCATGACAATTGGATAAATGTGCCCAATATGTTTAATTTTTGTCTTATGCTTATTTAAATTGTGTTTAAATTTGCGATTCATGAGAAAATGTTTTGAAAAATCTCACTTTCAAAAATTACTAAGTATGTTTAAACAATTAATTGACAATTTTATTCCGGATAATAAAATTGAATTAATTATTGACCTCCATGATTTATTTATTTGTGAATTCTTTTGGAGAAATTCCCCCCACGGGATGGTCAAAAGATAGCTTTCACAAGAATAAATTTCAAACGGATAATTTTGGATTATTACTAGTGGTAACGATGACCCTCCCCACGAGGCTCGTTCAAAGCAAAATAATAATTCTGTATTTAATCATGGTTATTACTTAGGTATAAAATTGATATGCATATACTTCCTCGAAGTCCCTGTCAATTTTATATTGGTCAAGTGGGAGCCAACTATTAATCTGGATATTAAAGGTTTGTAACTGTTCTTGTTTGTAACCTGCTTGAATGTGTTTAAATAATGACCCACCCCACGTGGCTTATTTAAACTGTTTTGAGATGTTGGTGGATGCATGTTCATATTTTTTTTGAGATTTTAATATGAAGCATGTGATCGAATTTTGTGATATATTTGTGCTTATGCATATTATTATTTATTTTAGTTCAACATGTTGCAACCTTTTAATCCACTGTTATATACACTCAAAGAACACCAATTAACTGGAGATAACTATGTTGTTTAGAAACGGAATATGAGTTTTGTCCTACCTGCATAAGAACATTATTGGGTTCTTAATGTACCCAAGCCCCGTATGCCTACTAATGGATCTGATGCGGAAAGGCACTTGTGTAATATTTGGGAGCAGGCCAATGAACCCATGAAACGTGTAATCTTGACTTCACTGTCTGATGATTTGAGAGACATTCATGAAGGTGTTGAGTCTGCAGCAGAAATTATACAAAGTCTTGAAGAAATGTTTTTAACAAAAGACCGCATGATCAATCAGTTTAAAACCGGCGACGTGGCTAGGCTAAAAATGGCTGAGGGAACACCCGTAAGGGAGCATGTTCTCAGAATAAAACGTCATTTTGATAAACTTGCTTATCTCGGTACTAAGTATTGTGATGAGGCTCAAATCGAATTTTTTTTCCTAACTCTACCAAGGTGTTTCGATGAGTTTTATTGTAGTTTTGTGATGAGTGATCACATGTTTACTATGGACACTCTACAAGAAGCCTTGGAGATAATAGAGAAGCATTTAGGAAAGAAATACGAAGCATTGGTGACCAAAAGACTTTTCTCAAGATCTAGGCCAACGGAAGGCAAGACTCAAGAAAAGGAAAGTGGTCAGAACCAAAGCAAACTCATCACTAAGAAAAGTAAGAGAAAGATAGCTAGTTGGATGGGTGTCAAGAAAGTACCAAAAGGGAAATGCTTCAAGTGCGGTGAAAAGAGACATTGGAGGTCAGCCTGTTCCAATCCCAAAAGGAATGGAAAGAAAGGTAATTCTCACGCACTAATTGTTGAAACTTGCTTAGCGGCGTATGCCTCCCATTTATGGGTGGTGGATACGGGATCCACTGATCATGTATGTTTCACTTTACAGGGGTTCAAGCGGACCCGACAACTTAGTGCGAGTGAGATCCTCATCACACTGGGCGATGCCACGAGAGTGGCAGCTGATGTTGGGGAATGAGTTGCACAGATCTATTCGGGATGAATATTTAAATACAAATTTAATTCTTTAATTATTACTAGCATGAATTAATCCTATATTAATTCAAATAATAATTGCAACAACATATCATGCATATAATAAGCCACGTAAAACCTACGCATGCGCAATCTACGGGTTTAAGTGAACGTACCTCTCGGGATGGCAGTGAATTCGGTTGGACGGACTAACCAAAAGGACTTCCCAAGTATTCCCTTAGCCCTTGCTCAACTATCCGGTGGAAGGACACTTGTCGAACAATTAACAAAAGGAAAAAATAAACTTTATTGCACCACTTATGTGGATTTGCTAATTTTTCCAGCACATGGAATTGTACTTGGGAATGAAAGAATCATCCCCTATTTATAGGTGAGAGGTGGTCGAAATTTTTGATGAAAAATCAATGTGGGAAAAGACTTTTCTTGATCACCAATAAATCTTGAATATATCTCATATATTCTTTTTCCCATAATTAAAATATTCCACAAAAATCCCACCTCTTCAAATTATGGAATTTTCGAAAATTGAGTCTTGCAAGATTCCAAGATTTGGATCTTCTTGAATTTATGAGATATTCTTGTATTTCAAGAAATACATATCTTCCATAATATCTTTTCAAGAAAATCAAGAAAATCTTTCTTGCCCTCTATTTTCAAAATTTCGAAATATCCTTATGAATAACCAAGTGGGAGATTTCTTGAATATAATGAGATAATCTTGTATTCCAAGAATACATATCTTCATTCCATAACAAAATACAAAGAAAATCTTTCTCCCTCTTTTATCCATAAATTTCGAAAATATCATAGGAAAAATAAGCAACATTATTTATTTTATTTTAATCACCTTTTCAGTTATTGAACTATATGTTGGGCTACTCAGGGGGCCTTTAGGAGAATTAAGATTGGACCTTCTAATGGACCTTGGATATCTAATATTGAGCCACAATATAATTCAAGACCATAAAAATTAATTAATCCAACTACATAATTAATATTGCACTATCCATCTTAACCCATATTACAGTCAATATGGCTCCCGATCATTATTTCCCGTGTTTAAGATTATCTAGCCCATTAATTAATTCAAGCCACTGAAATAGCTTTCTAATTAATTAATATCTTTTATCCTTGGTCAAGGAACGGTTCAACATTATTATCCATACCGGAAACTAATTCCACTTGCAAGATTTGGTATGATAAAGCTTATGAACCTCCCAAGGGGGCAAATCGAACAAGCGTACTTGCACACGATTCTTCGTATTAAATCTTAGCAATCACATTTGACCAATAATATTGCCCAAGATAAAAAGTATTGAATCTCATTGATTCGCTTATTAGGTTCGTGTAGGTGACATTAGATGTCACGGACTACTCGAGACGTGTTGTAGTATACTTAAAAGCAGACTTTGAGTATAAGTGGGAGATTGTTGGGATTATACTGAAAAGTATGCTTTTACTTTGTATAATCGAAACTGAATTTTCAGACTTATTTACTGAAATAAATTATTTATCACTGATGCTTTAAATATGATTGAATGTTATATATATTTACTGCATAACTGTTCAATAATTCGTGACGTTTTTACATCAGAGTTAATTTAGTGATACCGGATCACGTAAGATTAAATTAATAAATCCTTGTAACTAAAAAAGTACCATTCACGATCTAGATGGAAATGAACAACCATCGTGAAAGGTTGAGGTGTAAGGCTCAGATTGGTTTGTCTTGACCAAGAGATTACACTAGTGCATGACCGTGATCTTATTGAATAGGACCTCTGAGGAGGATAAATTCTTCAGAACTGAACAAGGAAGAATTAGACCTCAGTGGTTCGTTGTTTCTTAACCTTCGTCCCTTAAATAGGATCACGTGGGATTGGTAACTATTGCTTTGACTTATCATGGGTAGCGAATCAGAGAGAGATTCAATACTTTTTATCTTGGGCAATATTATTGGTCACATGTGATTGCTAAGATTTAATACTGAAGAATCGTAATGCAAGTACGCTTTCTTGATTTGCCCCCCGGGAGGTTCATAAATTTTATCATACCAAATCTTGCAAGTGAAATTAGTTTCCTAGATGGATAATAATGTTGAACCGTTCCCTAACCAAGGACAAAAGATATTAATTAACGGAAAGCTATTTCAAATTGCTTGAATTAATTAATGGGCTAGATAATCTTAAACACGGAAATAATGACCGGAGCCATATTGACCGTAATATGGGTTAAGATGGATGGTGCAATATTAATTATGTAGTGGGATTACTTAATATTTATGGGCTTGAATTATATTGTGGCTCAATATTAGATATTCAAGATCCATTAGAAGGTCCAATCTTAATTCTCCTAAAGGCCCCCTGAGTAGCCCAACATATAGTTCAATAACTGAAAAGGTGATTAAAATAAAATAAATATTGTTGCTTATATTTCCTCTAAATTTTCAAAAATTATGGATAAAAGAGGGAGAAAGATTTTCTTTGAATTTTGTTATGGAATGAAGATATGTATTCTTGGAATACAAGATTATCTCATTAAATTCAAGAAATCTCCCACTTGGTTATTCATGAGGTAAATTTCGAAATTTTGAAAATATAGTGGGCAAGAAAGATTTTCTTGATTTTCTTGAAAAGATATTATGGAAGATATGTATTTCTTGAAATACAAGAATATCTCATAAATTCAAGAAGATCCAAATCTTGGATTCTTGTGGCACTTAATTTTCGAAAATCATCCATAAAATAGAGGAGGTGGATTTTTTGTGGAATATTTTAATTATGGGAAAAAGAATATAAGGGATATATTCAAGATTTCTTGGTGACCAAGAAAAGTCTTTTCCCACATTGAAATATCACATAAATTTCATCCACCCTCCCTCCTATAAATAGGGGATGATTAGTTCATTCTCAAGAACAATTTCATGTGCTGGAAATATTAGCAAATCCACATAAGTGGTGCAACAAAATTTATTTTTTCCTTTTGTTAATTGTTCGCGAGTATCCTTTCACCGGATTGTCGAGCAAGGGCTAAGGGAATACTTGGGAAGTCCTTTTGGTTAGTCCGTCCGACCAAAGCCACTGCCATCCCGAGAGGTATGTTCACGTAAACCCGTAGATTCCGCATGGGTAGGTTTTACGTGGCTTTTTATATGCATTATATGTTGTTGCAATTATTATTTGAATTAATATAGGATTAATTCAAGCTAGTAATAATTAATGAATTAAATTTGTATTTAAATATTCACCCCGAATAGGTCTGTGCAACTCATTCTCCAACATCGCTACCCATGATAAGTCAAAGCAATAGTTACCAATCCCACGTGATCCTATTTAAGGGACGAAGGTTAAGAAATAACGAACCACTGAGGTCTAATTCTTCCTTGTTCAGGTTTCAAGAATTTATCCTCCTGTAGGTCCTATTCAATGCATCAGTCATGCACTAGTGTAATCTCTTGGTCAAGACAAGTCAATCTAAGCCTTACACTTCAACCTTTCACGATGGGTTGTTCATTTCCATCTAGGTCGTGAATAACGTACTTTTAGTTACAAGAGACTGTTAATTTAATCTTTTGTGATCTGGTATCACTAAATTAACTACAATGTAACACGTCATTTACTTATTGAACAGCTTATGCAAAGAAATATATGTAACATTCAATGATATTTAAAGCATCAGTGATAAACAATTTATTTCAGTAAATAAGTCTGAAAATTCAGTTTTGATTATACAAAGTAAAAAGCATACTTTTCAGTATAATCCCAACAGCTGAAGTAGTGGGAGAAGTGCACCTGTCTTTTGAAGACAGAGTTTTAATTTTAAGAGATGTACTTTACCTTACGAATTTTAGAAAGAACTTGATTTCAGTTTCTAAACTTTACCTTGATGGATATTTGGTTACTTTTGATAAAGTTGTTACCATTTCTCTTTATGATAAATTTATCTATCATGGAACGTTGTCAAGTAATCTCTATACAATTAACTGTGCACACCACTCACGAAATGCATCCTATAACACATCAACTGTTTCAGGTAAAAGAAAACATTCATCAGACATGAACGAAACACTTCTATGGCATCTAAGATTGGGACATATTAATCCAAAGAGGATCCAAAGGTTGGTGAAAGACGGTTCACTAGAGTCTCTCCAAGTTGAACCGATTCCAACCTGCGAATCATGTTTGCAGGGTAAAATGACCAAGAGGGCATTCGGAGCCATGGGGAATAGAGCCAAAGAAGTGTTAGAAATCGTTCACACAGACGTATGTGCTCCAATGTCAACCATGGCAAGAGGAGGTTACGAGTATTTTGTCACTTTTATTGATGACTACTCGAGGTACGGTTATATTTTCCTTATGAAGTATAAATTTGAGACCTTTGAGAAATTCAAAGAATTTAAGGCTCAAGCAAAGAATCATAGGGAAAAATGTATCAAGTCTCTACGATCCGATCGTGGAGGCGAGTACCTCAGCGATGAGTTTTTGAACTACTTATCAGATGAAGGGATTGCATCCCATTTGACTGTACCCTGAACCCCTCAACAAAATGGGGTTGCAGAGCGAAGAAACAGAACTCTTTTGGAAATGGTTAGATCAATGATGTGTTATGCGGATCTTCCCAAGTCGTTCTGGGGTCATGCCTTGGAAACAGCGGCTTACATTCTGAACTTGGTGCCATCCAAATCGGTTCCCAAAACTCTTAAAGAATTGTGGACCGGGTGCAAGCTTAGTTTGAGACACATGAGAATTTGGGGGTGTCCGGCCTACGTGTTGGACAAGGAAGCCGGGAAATTAGATCCTCGAACAGAATTAAAGCTGTTTATAGGATACCCCGAGGGAACAAAAGGGTGTATGTTCTATGGTCCCAAAGATCAAAAGGTGGTAATAAGAACCCACTTTAGATTTTTCGAGGAAGACTATATGAATGAAAAAAGACCCAGAAGTGAGATTACCTTAAGTGAGCTAAGGGGGCTAACCTCATTACCAACTGTACAAGATGATATACCAAACTATACACTTTCACAACCGGAACCTCGTCGTAGTTGGAGGGTTGTTAGACAGCCCGAGAGATTCATGGGGATAGGAGAGTCCTCGGACTTGATTCCCGGACAAGATGAATCAGACCTATGGACATATGATGAGGCAATCCAAGACAAGGATGCGGTTTCTTGGCAAAAGGCAATGAAAGCAGAAATGGGGTCTATGGATCATAACAGAGTGTGGGAGCTAGTCGAACCACTTAATGGGGTCAAACCCATTGGCTGCAAGTGGGTATACAAGAGAAAGAGGGGACCGGACGGGAAGGTGGAAACCTTCAAGGCAAGGCTTTTGGCAAAAGGTTATACTCAGAAAGAAGGGATCGACTATGAGGAAACCTTTTTCACCAGTAAGTAATGCTCAAGTCCATCCAGATTCTCTTGTCGATAGTCACATCTCGATTTTGAAATCTGGCAAATGGATGTCAAGACAGCTTTCCTTAACGGAATTCTTGATGAGGAAATCTATATGCAACAACCCCAAGGCTTCATTGAAAAGGGCCAAGAACACCTAGTTTGTAAGCTCATGAAGTCCATTTACGGACTCAAACAGGCATCCAGAGCTTGGAACCAATGTTTTGATCATGTTATAAAGTCTTATGGGTTTGATCAAAACGAGTTCGAAAGTTGTGTGTACAAAAAGGCATGCTCGGAAGCGCATTGGTATTCTTAGTACTATAAGTAGATGACATTCGCTCACGGGAACGATGTAAAGGTGTTATCAGACGTAAGGGCATGGCTTTCAAAAACAGTTTGATATGAAGGATTTAGGGAAGCCTGGCACATCCTTGGGATCAAGATCACCGAGATCGCAAGAAAATGATGATAGGCTTATCGCAAGCTTCATACATAGACACCGCCTTGAAACGATTCAAAGATGCAGATTCCAAGAAAGGCTTCAGACTTTTCGTGCATGGAATCCATATATCCAAGGAAATGTGCCCTAAGACACAAAAAGAGATAGATGACATGAAAGGCATTTCTTATGCTTGTACCGTCGGAAGCCTTATGTATGCAATGTTTGTATGCAGACCGGATATCCGCTTTTGCGTTGGCATGGTGGCAAGATATCGAGTAACCCGGGAAGGAACATTGGACGGCAGATTAAAAACATTCGAAGTATCCAAAAAGAACTCGAGATAGGATGTTGGTTTTATCGATCGATAGTCTAATCCCCATCGGCTACACGGACTCGATTTCCAATCAGACTTAGATTCCGGAAAAATTTACCTCCCAGAGTGTGTTTTGCATGGGGGAGGAGCCATGACGTGGAGAAGCGTTAAGCAGAAATGCATCACAGATTCTACCATGGAAGCCGAATATGTAGTCGCTAAGTAGGCAAAGAAAAAAAAGCGGTTTGGCTCAAGAACTTCCTAGTGGACTTGGATGTGGTTCTGAATTTGCCCAGCACAATCACTGTTTATTGTGACAATGCCGGAGCAGTTGCAAATTCAAGGGAACCAAGAACCCACAAGGCCAGCAAACACATTGAAAGGAAATACCATCTTATACAAGATATCGTTAAGGAGGAGATATAGAGGTGGCAAAGATAGAGTCAGAAGACAACCTAGCTGATCCATTCACAAAGGGTCTGCCTCAGAATACATTCGAGAGACATGTGAAAGGAATGGGTGTCAAGACCTTTGCCAATCTGCTTTGAGTATAAGTGGGAGACATTATTAGGTTCGTGTAGGTGGCATTAGTTGTCACGTACTACATGAGACATGCTGATGTATACTAAAAAGCAGACTTTGAGTATAAGTGGGAGATTGTTGGGATTATACTAGAAAGTATGCTTTTACTCTGTATAATCAGACTAACTGAATTTCAGACTTATTTACTAAAATAAATTGTTTATCACTGATACTTTAAATATCATCGAATGTTACATATATTTACTGCATAACTGTTCAATAAATAGTATGTGTTACATTGTAGTTAATTTAGTGATACCAGATCACAGAAGATTAAATTAACAGTTCCTTGTAACTAAAAGTACACCATTCACGACCTAGATGGAAATGAACAATCCATCGTGAAAGGTTGTAGTGTAAGGCTCATATTGGTTTGTCTTGACCAAGGGATTACACTAGTGCATGACTGATGCATTGAAGAGGACCTACAGGAAGATAAATTCTTCAGGACTGAACTAGGAAGAATTAGACCTCAGTGGTTAGTTATTTCTTAATCTCCGTCCCTTAAATAGGATTGCGTGTGGTTAGTAACTATTGCTTTGACTTATTACAGGAAGAGAATCAATGAGATTCAATACCCTATATCTTGGGCAATATTATTGGTCACATGCGATTGCTAAGATTTAATACGGAGAATCGTGTGCAAGTACGCTTGTTCGATTTGCCCCCTTGGGAGGTTCATAAGTTTTATCATACCAAATCTTGCAAGTGGAACTAGTTTTCGGTATGGATAATAATGTTGAACCGTTCCTTTACCAAGGATAAAAGATATTAATTAATGGAAAGCTGTTTCATTGGTTTGAATTAATTAATGGGCTAGATAATCTTAAACACGGGGAAATAATAACCGGGAGCCATATTAACTGTAATATGGGTTAAGATGGATAGTGCAATATTAATTATGTAGTGGGATTAATTAATATTTATGGGCTTGAATAATATTGTGGCTCAATATTGATAATTCAAGATCCATTGGAAGGTCCAATCTTAATTCTCCTAAAGGCCCCCCAAGTAGCCCAAGATAAAGTCCAATAACTGAAAAAGGTGTTTAAAAATAAAATAAATTTGTTGCCTATTTTTCCTTGTTTTTTTTCGAAAATTATGGATAAAAGAGGAGAATTTTCTTTGAATTTTGTTATGGAATGAAGATATGTATTCTTGGAATACAAGATTATCTCATTAAATTCAAGAAATCTCCCACTTGGTTATTCATATTTGAAATTTTCGAAATTTTTGATAATTAAGGGAAAGAAAGATTTTCTTGAAAAGATATTATGGAAGATGTGTATTTCTTGAAATACAAGTATATCTCATAGATTCAAGAAGATCCAAATCTTGGATTCTTGTCTCTTGATTTTCAAAAATGATGCCATAACAAGATGAGGTGGGATTTTTATGGAATATTTTAATTATGTAGAAAATAATATAGGAGATACATTCAAGATTTCTTGGAGATCAAGAAAAAGATTTTCCCATATTATTTTAATCACTAAGAATCGTCCAACCCCCTCTATAAATAGGGGATGAGTGTTTCATTCCCAAGTGCAATTCCAGGTGCTGGAAAAATTAGTAAATCCACAAAGGTGGTGCAACAAATTTTATTTTTCCTTTTGTTAATTGTTCGCGAGCTTCCTTCCACCGGATTGTCGAACAAGGACTAGGGAATACTTGGGAAGGCTTTTTGGTGTGTTTTCATCGATGAGTCCATTGTCATTCTAAGAGGTAAGTTCACGTAAACTCGTAGTAATTCCGCATGCGTAGGACTTTCGTGAACTGTTTATATTCATGATTTGTTGTTGAATTATTATTTGAATTAATATGGGTTAATTCATGCTAGTAATAATTGTTAGAATTAAATTTGTATTTAAATATTCATCCCGAATAGATTCGGGCAATTAATTCCCCGACAGAACTACCAAATGAACAATCAGAAGTTCTCGATACCTGACCTGTTGCAAGCTTTAGTCTCGGCAGAGGCGATATTGGGGTAAAAGAGCCAAGCCTTGGTGGAAAATGGACCTTCTTCTTCTTCTAGGCCAAAGGGTGGTAAGAACAAGAAAAAGGATAAAGGCCACAAGCAAGTGAACTCAAGTGTTGCCAAGGGCAAAGAAAAGGTGAAGGGAGGTGGAGGAGTGAGTAAACCAGCTAAGGGGAAGTTCTTCAACTGCGGTGAAAAAGGACATTGGAGGTCAGCCTGTTCCAAACTCAAAAGGAATGGAAAGAAAGGTAATTCTCATGCACTAGTTGATGAAATTTGCTTAGCGGCGTATGCCTCCCATTTATGGGTGGTGGATACGGGATCCACTGATCATGTTTGTTTCACTTTACAGGGGTTCAAGCGGACCCGACAACTTAGTGGGAAGTGAGATCCTCATCACACTGGGCGATGCTACGAGAATGGCAGCAGAAGCAGTGGGAGAAGTGCACCTGTCTTTTGAAGACAGAGTTTTAATTTTAAGAGATGTTCTTTACATTCCTAGTGTTAGAAAGAATTTAATTTCGGTTTCTAAACTTTACCTTGATGGATATTCGGTTACTTTTGACAAAGTTGTTACCATTTCTCTTTATGATAAATTTATCTGTCATGAAAAGTTGTCGAATAATCTCTATACAATTAACTGTGCACACCACTCACGAAATGCATCCTATAACACATAAGCTGTTTCCAATAAAAGAAAACGTTCATCAGACATGAACGAGACACTTCTATGGCATCTCAAATTGGGACATATTAATCCAAAAAGGATTCAAAGGTTGGTAGAAGATGGTTCATTGGAGTCTCTCCGGGTTGAACCAATCCCAACTTGCGAATCATGTTTGGAGGGTAAAATGACCAAGAGGGCATTCAGAGCCAAGGGGAATAGAGCCAAAGAAGTGTTAGAAATCGTTCACACAGACATATGTGGTCCAATGTCAATCAAAACAAGAGGAGGTTATGAGTATTTCTTCACCTTTATTGATGATTACTCAAGGTATGGCTATATTTTCCTTATGAAGCATAAATCTGAGACCTTTGACAAATTCAAAGAATTTAAGGCTCAAGAAGAGAATCATAGGAAAAA
Organism: Stenogyne calaminthoides; assembly: GCA_037126765.1. Lineage (NCBI taxonomy): Eukaryota > Viridiplantae > Streptophyta > Magnoliopsida > Lamiales > Lamiaceae > Stenogyne > Stenogyne calaminthoides. The sequence continues at coordinate 460,273 of JBBCBC010000054.1, forward strand.
ACATATCAAGTCTCTACGATCTGATCGTGGAGGCGAGTACCTCAGCGATGAGTTTTTGAACTACTTGTCAGATGAAGGGATTGTATCCCAGCTAACTGCACCCGGAACCCCTCAACAAAACGGGGTTGCAGAGCGAAGAAACAGAACTCTTTTAGAAATGGTTAGATCAATGATGAGTTATGCGGATCTACCCAAGTCGTTCTGGGGTCATGCCTTGGAAACAGTGGCTTATATTCTTAATTTGGTGCCATCCAAATCGGTTCCCACAACTCCCAAAGAATTGTGTACCGGGCGCAAGCCCAGTTTGAGACACATGAGAATTTGGGGGTGTCTGGCCTACGTGTTGGACAAGGAAGCCGGAAAATTGGATCCTCGATCAGAATTAAGGCTGTTTATAGGATACCCCGAGGGAACAAAAGGGTGTATGTTCTATGGTCCCGATGATCAAAAGGTGGTAATAAGCACCCACTTTAGATTTTTGGAAGAAGACTGTATGAACGAAAGAAAGCCAAGAAGTGAGATTACCTTAAATGAGCTAAGGGGGCTAACCTCAATGCAAACTGTACAAGATGACATACCAAATGACACACTTACACAACTGGAACCTCGTCGTAGTGGGAGGGTTGTAAGACAATCCGAGATATTCATGCGGGTAGGAGAGTCCTCGGACTTAATACCCGGTCAAAATGAATAAAACCCATGGACTTACGACGAGGCAATCCAAGATAAGGATGCGGTTTCTTGGCAAATAGCAATGGAAGCCGAAATGGGTTCTATGGATCATAACAGAGTGTGGGAGCTAGTCGAACCACTTAATGGGGTCAAACCCATTGGTTGCAAGTGGGTATACAAGAGGAAAAGAGGACCGGGCGGGAAGGTGGAAACCTTCAAGGCAAGGCTTGTGGCGAAAGGTTATACTCAGAAAGAAGGGATCGACTATGAGGAAACCTTTTACCTGCAGCAATGCTCAAGTCCATCCGAATCCTCTTGTCGATTGCTACGCATCTCGACTTTGAAATCTGGCAAATGGATGTCAAGACGGCTTTCCTTAACGGAAGTCTTGAAGAGGAAATCTATATGCAACAACCCCAAGGCTTCATTGAAAAAGGCTAAGAACACCTAGTTTGTAAGCTCAAGAAGTCCATTTATGGACTCAAACAAGTATCCAGAGATTGGAACCAATGTTTTGATCAAGTAATAAAGTCTTATGGGTTTTATCAAAATGAGTACGAAAGTTGTGTGTACAAGAAGCGTGTCGAAATTGCATTGGTATTCTTGGTACTATACGTAGATGACATTCTGTTCATCGGGAACAATGTAAAGGTGTTGTCAGACGTAAGGGCATGGCTTTCAAAATAGTTTGATATGAAGGACTTAGGGAAAGTCGGGCACATCCTTGGGATCAAGATCACTCGAGATCGCAAGAAAAGGATGATAGGCTTATCGCAAGCTTCATATATAGACACTGTCTTGAAACGATTCAGCATGTAGGATTCCAAGAAAGGCTTCGTACCTTTTAGACATGGAATCCATCTATCCAAGGAAATGTGCCTTAAGACACAAAAGGAGATAGATGACATGAATGACATTCCTTATGCTTCGGCTGTCGGAAGTCTTATGTATGCAATGTTGTGCAGGCGATCGGATATCTGCTTTGCCTTTAGCATGGTAGCGAGATATCGAGGTAATCCGGGAAAAGAGCATTGAACGGAAGTTAAGAACATTCTGAAGTATCTGAAAAGAACTCGGGATAGAATGTTAGCTTATCAATCAGATAGTCTAATCCCCATCGGTTACACGGACTTGGATTTCCAATCAGACTTAGATTCCAGAAAATCTACCTCCGGTAGTGTGTTTTGCATGGGGGAGGAGCCATAACATGGAGAAGCGTTAAGCAGAAATACATCGCCGATTCTACCATGGAAGCCGAATACGTAGCTGCTTGCGAGGCAGCGAAAGAAGCGGTTTGGCTCAAGAACTTCCTAGTGGACTTGGATGTAGTTCCGAATTTGCCCAGCACAATCACTGTTTACTGTGATAATGCTGGAGCAGTTGCAAATTCAAGGGAACCAAGAGCCCACAAGGCCAGCAAACACATTGAAAGGAAATACCATCTTATACGAGAAATCATTAAGAGAGGAGATATAGAGGTGGCAAAGATCGCGTCAGAAGACAACCTAGCAGATCCATTCACAAAGGGTCTGCCTCAGAACACATTCGAGAGACATGTGGAAGAAATGGGTGTCAAGACCGTTGCCAATCTGCTTTGAGTATAACTGGGAGATATTATTAGGTTTGTGTAGGTGACATTAGATGTCACGCATTAGGAACTACATGAGATATGTTGTAGTATACTTAAAAGCAGACTTTGAGTATAAGTGGGAGATTGTTGGGGTTATACTGGAAAGTATGTTTTTACTTTGTATAACCAAACTGAATTTCTGTCTTATTTACTGAAATAAATTATTTATCACTAATGCTTTAAATGTCATTGAATGTTACATATATTTACTGCATAACTGTTCAATAAATAGTACGTGTTACATTGTAGTTAATTTAGTGATACCAGATCACAGAAGATTAAATTAACAGTCCCTTGTAACTAAAAGTACACTGTTCACGACCCAGATGGAAATTAACAATCCATCGTGAAAGGTTGAAGTGTAAGGCTCAAGTCCATCCACATGACTGATGCACTGAATAGGACCTACAGGAGGATAAATTCTCTAGCACTGAATTAGGAAGAATTAGACCTCAGTAGTTCGTTATTTCTCAATCTTCGTCCCTTAAATAGGATCATGTGTGGTTAGTAATTATTGCTTTGACTTATGATGGGTAGAGAATCAATGAGATTCAATACTTTATATCTTGGGCAATGAACATTGTACTTTTAGTCACCCTACACGAACCTAATAATATCTCCCACTTATACTCAAAGCAGATTGACAACGTTCTTGACACCCATTCCTTCCACATGTCTCTCGAATGTATTCTGAGGCAGACCCTTTGTGAATGGATATGCTAGGTTGTCTTCCGATGCAAACTTTGCCACCTCAATGTCTCCTCTCTTAACGATTTCTCGTATAAGATGGTATTTTCTTTCAATGTGTTTGCTGGCCTTGTGTGCTCTTGGTTCCCTTGAATTTGCAACTGCTCCGGCATTATCACAATAGACCGTGATTGTATTGGGCAAATCCGGGATAATGTCCATGTCACTTAGGAAGTTCTTGAGCTAAACTGTCTCCTACGCCGCTTCACAAGCAGCTACGTATTCAACTTCCATGGTAGAATCGGTGATGCATTTCTGCTTTACGCTTCTCCTTGTTATGGCTCCTCCCCCCATGCAAAACACACTACCCGAGGTAGACTTTCTGGAGTCTATGTCTGATTGGAAATCCGAGTCCGTGTAACTGATGGGGATTAGACTATCTGACTGGTAAACCAACATTCTGTCCCGTGTCCTCCTCAGATACTTCAGAATGTTTTTTACCGCAGTCCAATGTGCTTTCCCCGGGGTGCTTTGATATCTAGCCACCATGCCTACGACGAAGCAGATATCCGGTCTCGTGCACAGCATTGTGTACATGAGGCTTCCTACAGCCGAAGCATAAGGGATGCCTTTCATGTCATCTATCTCATTCTGTGTTTTGGGATACATTTCCTTGGACAGATGGATTCCATGTATGTAGGGCACAAAGCCTTTCTTGGAATCTTGCATGCTGAAGCGTTTCAAAACAGTGTTTATATAAGAGGCTTGTGAAAGCCCGATCATCCTTTTCTTGCGATCTCGAGTGATCTTGATCCCTAGGACGTGACCGGCTTCACCTAAATCCTTCATATCAAACTGTTTTGACAGCCATGCCCTTACGTCCGATAACACCTTTACATCATTTCCGATGAGCAGTATGTCATCAACGTATAATACCAAAAATACCAATGCAGTTCCGTCACGCGTTTTGTAAACACAACTTTCAAAATTGTTTTGATCAAAACCGTAGGATTTTATAACTTGATCAAAACACTGATTCCAAGAACGGGATGCTTGCTTCCGCCCATAAATGGACTTCTTTGGCTTGCAAACCAGATGCTCATGACCTTTTCCAATGAAGCCTTCTGGTTGTTGCATATAGATTTCTTCGTCAAGACTTCCATTTAGCAAAGCTGTCTTGACATCCATTTGCCAGATCTCAAAGTCTAAATGCGCAGCAATCGACAAGAGAATGCAGATGGACTTGAGCATGGCTACGGGCGAAAAGGTTTCCTCATAGTCGATCCCGTCTTTCTGAGTGTACCCCTTAGCCACTAGTCTTGCTTTAAAGGTTTCAACCTTTCAATTCGGTCCCCTCTTTCTCTTGTATACCCACTTGCATCCAATGGGTTTTACCCCCTTGAGTGGTTCGACTAGCGCCCCACACTTTGTTGTGATCCATTGAACCCATTTCGGCTTCCATTGTTGTTTGCCAATAAGTTGCATCTTTGTCTTGGATCGCCTCTTTGTAAGACCAGGGATCTGATTCTTTGCCTGAGATCAAGTCCGAAGACTCTCCAATCCTTAAGAATCGCTCGGGTTGTCTGAAAACCCTCCCACTATGACGAGGTTCCAGTTGTGAAGGCGTGACGTTTGGTATATCATTTTGTACAGTTGACAATGGAGTTGGCCCCTTAAGTTCTTCCAAGGTAATTTCACTTCTAGGCTTTTTATCGTTCATATAGTCTTCTTCCAAAAATCTAAAGTGCGTACTGATTACGACCTTTTGATCTTCGGGACCATAGAACATGCATCCTTTCATCCCTTTGGGTACCCAATGAACAACCTTAATTCCGAACGTGCATCCAACTTACCAGCTTCCATGTCTAACACGTATGCCGGACACCCCCAGATCCTGATGTGTCCATAACTGGGCTTGGGCCCTGTCCACAACTCTCTCGGGGTTTTAGGAACTGATTTGGATGGCACTAGGTTTAGAATATAGGCTGTTGTTTCCAAAGCATAACCCCAAAATGATTTTGGTAAATCTGCATAGCTCATCATTGATCTTACCATTTCTAGAAGCGTTATATTTCTTCATTCTGCAACCCCGTTTTGTTGAGGGGTACCGGGTGCAATCAACTAGGATGCAATCCCCTCTTCCGACAGATAGTTCAAGAATTCATCACTGAGGTATTCGCCTCCATGATCAGATCGTAGAAACTTAATAGTTTTTTCCTTATGATTCTCTGCTTGAGCCTTAAATTCTTTGAATTTATCGAAGATCTCAGATTTATGCTTCATTAGGAAAATGTATCCGTAGCGTGAGTAGTCATCGATAAACGTAACAAAATACTCATAGCCACCTCTAGCTTTGATTTGCATTGGACCACACACGTCGGTGTGAACGATTTCTAACACTTCCTTAGCTCTAAGCCCCTTGGCTCCAAATGCCCTCTTGGTCATTTTACCCTCCAAGCACGATTCACAAGTTGGAAATGATTCAACCTGAAGTGACCCCAATGAACCATCTTGGACCAACCTTTGAATCCTTTTTGGGTTAATATGACCTAATCTTAGGTGCCAAAGAAGTGTTCCGTTCACATTAGCCGAATGCTTTCTTTTATATGAAATAGTAGATGAGTTATACGATGCATTTTGTGAGTGGTGTGCACAGTTAATTGTAGGGGTTATACTGAAAAGTATGCTTTTACTTTGTATAACCAAACTGAGTTTTTCTCATTTATTTACTGAAATAAATTATTAATCACTATTGCATTTAAATATGAATGAATGTTATATATATTTATTGCAAACTCGTTTAATAAAGTCAGTACGTATTACGTTGTAGTTAATTTGGTGATACCAGATCACAGATGATCAAATTAACAGCTCCTCGTAATTAAGTACAAATTCACAACCTAGATGGAAATGAACAAACCATCATGAAAGGTTGATGTATAAGACTAGGATTGACTTGTCTTGACCAAGAGATTATACTAGGCATTTGGATGCGCTGAATAGGACCTACGGGAGGATAAATTCTTCTGTACTGAATATACAAGAATTAGACCTCAGTGGTGTGTTGTTTCTTAATCTCCATCCCTTAAATAAGATCGTGTGAAATTAATAACTATTGATTTGACTTATGATAGGAAGAGAATCATTGGGATTCGATACCTTATATCTTGGGCAATATTATTAATTACATGACGATTGCTGACATTTAATATGGAGAATCGTGTGCAAGCACGTCTTGTTTGATTTGTCCCCTTGGTGGGCTCAGAACCTTTATCATACCAAATCTTGCAAGTGGAAATTTATTTCCGGTATGGATAATAATGTTGAGTTGTCTTTACTCCAAAGATAAAGATATTAATTAATATAAAGCTGGTTCCGTGGCTTAATTAATTAATGGACTAAAATAATCTTAAACACGGAAAAAAATGACCGGGAGCCATATTATAGTGAAGTCGTAATATGGATTAAGATGGATAGTTCAATATTAATTTTATAGTGGAATAAATTAATATTAATGGACCTTGAATAATATTTGGCCCAATATTATAGTTTCATAGTCCATTGGAGGTCCAATCTTAATTCTCCTAAAGGCCCCTCAAATAGCCCAAAATAAAGTCCAATTAATGAAAGAGGGAAGAAAATATTCTTGCCTAATATTTCCTTGAAATTTTTGAAATATGTAGGGAAAAAGGAAGAAAAGATTGTCTTGATTTTCTTGTAGATATTTTATGGAAAGCGATAAGTATTGTAGGAATATATAATTATCCCATAAATTCAAGAAGTCAAATCTTGACTCCTTTTGCCTTGTTATTTTAGAAAAATAGGGATAAAAAGGGGAAGAGATTTTTATGAAAAATTTAATTAAGGAGAAAAGAATATAGGAGATATATTCAAGAGGAGGCCAAGAAAAGATTTTCTTCCCTTATTTTCTAGACCTAAAAATCGGCCCCCTCCTCCCTATAAATAGGGGATGAATTTTTCATTCCCAACTGCAATTCCGTGTGTTGGAAATATTAGAAATCCACAAAGGTGGTGGCAAAATATTTTTGGTTTTCCTCTTGTTAAAATCGTTCGTGAGAATCCTCCCACCGGATTGCGTTCGTGGACTTAGGACATATTTAGGAAGGCTCTTTGGGTTGATCCGTTGTCTCATCCATCGTCTCTACAAGAGGTTAGTAATCTCGTAACTACTAGATTCCGCATACGCATGTTGTTTATTCACTTATTAATTATTATGTTGAATTGATTTAGGATTAATTCATGTTAGTAATTAATTGATTAATTTAAATATGTATTTAAAATCTTCTCGAATAGATCCAGGCACCCCTAATTTCCCAACAACTGGTATCAGAGCTCTGGTTTCGAGCTCTGATTTTTAAATTGTTATTTAAATTATGTTGGACATTAAATTAAGAATTGGATTGTAGAATTGCTAGAGGTTTTTTGCAGGTATCCAATTGTCATGGTATTTAATGTGTTTAATTTCCATGCGTATGAATGAATGGTTTTTCATTCGACTCGTTCGGATTTGTTTTTCTCGATAGAAAATCCACGAATAGATTAGGCTATTAGATTTGTTCAAGTGTAATAGAGTAGTCTAGATTTAAGGTGTATTTATTTTTCGTTAAATAAATTGTAACCTGGTCGAAGACGAAGACGGAGACGAGGAAATAAAATGGATCCGGAACCGTACGTGGGCGACGTGCGTCGCGCGAAACATGCAAAGGGAGGTACGCTTGCGACGCGGACGTCACTAGACGGATGGGCCCAGGCAGCACGGGCGAGAGGCGGCCGAGGCATGCGGACACTCACTCGGGAACGCGCGGCGCCTGCCGATGCCTATCGAGGCTGCCGAGACCCGTGTAGGGTGATGCGCACCGTGCCTAGGTGCGCGGTCGCTTGGCCAAGTGGCCAGCTGGATGCGGGCGTGTATCCCGGCTGCGAGCTGCTTGGCGTGGCGTTCAAAGGACGGAATTTTTTCAAGACGAACGAGTGGGAGAAATTCAAGACGGTGTTTCTTAAAGATCAAGCCAAGGAAAATCAAACCATGACAGTTGGATAATATTTGCCCAATGTGTTTATTTTCTGCTTTGCTTGATTTATTGTTGTTTTGTTTCTTATGCTTTATTTAATTTGTTTAAATGTATTTGCATGAGAATTGCTCAACGAAAAATCTCAAACTCAAAAATTATTAAGTATGTTTTAATAATTAATTTGGTTTTGAATCGAATTAATTTTGACCTCCATGATTCATTTATTTGTGAAATCTTTTGGAGAAATTCCCTTACGGGACGGTTAAAAAATAGTTTTCACATGAATAAATTCTGTAGGTCCTGAAAAGGTTTTGTGAGGGCAAAAGTCTAGAGGGGAGGGGTAAATAGACTTCTGAAAAATTTTCGTGCAGATCAGGTGTGATTGCAGATTTCCTGATCAGAGTGCTAGTGAGTCAGTTTGGACTGATGTTCAATCTTACTGAGTGCCTGGGGGCAAATCAGTTTGATATATGTCAGTTTAACCGAGAGTGCGGAAGCTTGTAAATACCCGTGTGAAAAACCAGTTTATCAATTCAGATTCTTAAGTCAGTTTTCAACCGGCTGACTAAGGTGTCAACCTGATCAGATCAGTTGCTTGGTGTGGACTGAGCTTAACTTAGAATATGTATGCAGTTTTAAACTCAGTTGTGTGAATAGTGTAAAGCAATAAAGAAAGCAAGTAAATGCACACAAGACTTTATAGTGGTTCAGACGAAACCCGTCTTACGTCCACTCTTCCCTTAACATAGGGGCACCAACTTAACCAACTTAACCAACTGGACTTAGTTTTATGTGTTAGTCCAACACCCAACAGATGTTTATTGAGTTCACACTCAACCGAACCAGAAATCAGAAACTAGAATCCCTAGTCTGAAATCTTGCGGTAACAAACTTAACCTAACTTTGAGTTTGGGTAAAGGTTTGTTGTGGTTCCAACTGGAAATCTATCCTAGTGTTTATGTAGCCAAATGCTAGTGGATAGGATTTCTTGCTAAGAACTATGGGATGAACACTCTAAGAATAATCTTCAAATATGGTGTTCTTCGAGCGGAGATTTTGCTGTAGTTTTTGCTTCTTTTGCGGTGTCTCCGTTTTCGTTCTTAGTGTTGTGTGTTCTTCAATTTTGAAGATCGATCCCATTTTATAGACCTCGAAATCAAAGAGCCATTGGAGAGCAATTTGAATTTTGGGTTATATTAGGTAGGCTGTAGGATATGATTGTGACGTGCTCTGAATATCGGCGTGGCCGTAGGCATGATTAGCGTCGTTTATGTCCGCAATGTCGAATCCCGCATTATCAGCTCTTTTTGTGCACGTGTCGCTTTCTCCTTGGCTTCGCAAGGCGGCACTTCAGTAATTTGTCCGTTAGACGATTGATATTCCTTTTGTAGAATATTCGTCTTGTCTGGTGTACCATTTTGGTTGACGCCAGGTGTGAGCTGATTTGATCAGATAACTGATCAGTCTTCCTTGTAGAGTCTTCTGATGCAGATTGTCTTAGCACAATATGCAGACTCGGCTGATATAGGTCTTCAGGTCTTCTGGTAGTCTTCTGATCTTCAGGTGACTCTGAGCCTCAGTGTATTCAGTCATACTGAGTCTTCAGGTTTGTTACTGAGTCTTCAGGTTTATCTGAGTCTTCAGGTTCATCTGAGTCTTCAGTGTCTTCTGTCTTCACCTGATCTTCTGACTTCTTTTCTTCTGATTTGTTCTTAGCCTTCTGATCATCTGACCTTATCTGGGTCATCTGATACTTCGACCTGACCTATACATATTGAGTTCCCCCTCAATATGTGACATATCTTTTACATCAGCTATCTACACATTTTAGCTGGTCATCTTAATCTGATTCTAAGTCATCAGTCAGCTAACAGGTCTGACTGGTCCTATTACAACCTGTTTTGGAACTTCCATCAAAACTTAAATACAAATTTCCCAACAATTTCCCCCTTTTTGATGGAACCAAAACACTTAATTAGAAAAATAGATACCACGAATAGAAATGCAGATAATGAAATGCAGTACATATTTTAGAAGACAATGAGATGTTATCTTAGAATCAGAGAGATGACATATTTCATTCAGATAGGTGTGTGCATTATAGAATACATGAAAAGCGTACCTATCATCTGATTCCAAGTTTTCTTCCTCATGTGTACTTGAACATTTGCAGCTCTTTGGGGATGCCAAACATCTTGTACATCCTTTGCATCAGTTTGTCCAGATCTTCTCTTCTATGGATCCCTCCTTTTTCAGCAAATCCATAGTAGGCATTCTTGAATTTTACAGCATCTAGCTTTTTGTCTGGACGCAAAGGTGGAAGGAGTAGTTCAAAGGGTGGAGCTTCTGGTATTAGTGACATGATCTTTCCTTCTTTCGTCACCATCTGGTAGAAGTCTGGATACATCGTTTCTAACCAGTTCTGAAATTCATCATCATTTTCTGTCTGATCTTGATGAATCGGAATCTTCTCCAGGACGTATACGTCACACAACCATTCTCCTCTAATCTGATCCCATTCTGGAAGCAGATCTAGCCGTGCACAGAGGATGTCTTTAACAGGTGCTGGAAGGGCATTCTTCTCCCAAGCAATCTCCTCTGCTGCAGCTTCGTTCTTCCTCTTCCTTCGGATGTAAGCGATGTTCAGTCCCTTAGCCTCTGCTAACTTCTACTTCTTGATGGCGGCCTCTCTAATTCTCTGTCTTGATTGCTCTTGAACTTGTTCAGGAGTCATCTGGCTTTTGGTAGAGAATAATTAGCCTTGTCTCTGATCTTCCGCAGTTGCTTTCATCATCTTGCCTTTGCCTTTCTTTCTCCTCAGAGTCTGCTCAGATTCTTCTTGTTCGTCTTCTTCAGTTAATTTCTTAGCGAGTTCAAGGCTCTTGGCCTGATCATCAGTTTCTATTCTTTTCTGTACGAACGAAGAAAAGTCTTCAATCTTGTCGACTCTGGCAATAACCTCTGAAAGAGCAATTTTCTGCTCAGTGATCTCTTTGCTATGTTGCTCCACAGTTTCTTTTACTTCAGCAATGAGATCAATAGATGGAGTGGCTGGCAAGTCAGATACAGTGGTTTCTGGTAGAGATGTAATTGTTACCAATTATATCTGTTTTTCTTTCTTCTCTTTATTTTCTTGTCCTTCCCCCTTTTTGGTTTCATCAAAGAGGTTGGACATCCTATGGTTCAGAGCATTGAATTTCTGTGTGATCTCCTCTCTGAGTTCCTCGACAACAAGAGGAGTGATCTGAATGGTGGCAGAAGGTGCAGGTTTCAAGAAGTGTCTGAGAGCAACTTCGATATCCTGTCTTGCTTGTTCTGTAGAAGCTACAAAGTGTTTCCAACCCATATCCATGTGGTTGTCAGTTTTCTCCAAGGATGCCCAGACATTCTCCAATAGTACCTGTGTCTGATTGAGCATATCTGTCTGAACTTTGAGTTTGTCAGACTGGAGATTCAGCTTCTCAGCAAGAGGATTAACTAGTTGCATAACTTCAGAGAGGATGGCATTGTGCATCCCAACTGTGTGACTTCTTTCTCTGTCAACTAGTTTTGCTTGCTCTTCTTCAAATCGCTTCATCAGATCTGCTGTGAGCGCTGCGAATTTGTCTTCAATCGCAGTCTTGATCCCATCCTGAATCTTCTCAGTATAAATATCTAGGGTATCAGAGCTCATCGTAGCAGTCTAGTCAGATGTTGAAGCCTTGCCAAGTCGGGTCTCATCTGCAGCACCCATTCTTGGTTCATCGGCAGCTCCCTCATGATCTGTAGGAGGTTGAACGGTTTCCTCCATGTTATCAGCAATTCTGAACCTTTCGTGAATCAACCATCTGATATCATCATCAGATGCCAATTCAACGGCGCTTTCAATCCCAGCATGGTTCAAGCACTTCATCTCCAAGTCTACAAAGAAGTCTGATCCCAGAGTTGTCATGAGAATCAGAAATTCTTCAATGCTTTTCAGTCTGATATCCCTCCAGAACACAATCTCTTCTATTTGTTGCTGGATTCCAGGATGTTGATCCAATTCAGGGCATATATCCAGCAGATACTCCTTGATCTGTTGCTTCATTATCCTTATGATGGGGCTTTCTGAAACAGGTGAAGCAAGCACGGTTCTGGTATTGAAGGGATTATGATAGATGGACACTCGCTTGTCAGATCTCTCAGGTGCTTGTGACTTTGTTTGGAGATTGGGATATTTGTGGTTAATTTTCAGCATTTTGAGGGTGTTCAGTTTCCTGAACAGGTTCATTGATTGGTGGTGTGGGAGATCTGGGTGACCTGATAGGTGAGGGTGAGGGTGAGAAGGTTTTGTGAGGAGAGGGTGATGGTGATGATTTTTTGAGGAGGGGTGATGGTGATTTTGGAAGTGGGCGTTATGCATCTTGCTCTCTGGAAGATCGTGGTGAGAGGCAGAATCGGATGGTGATTCTTCCTCGATTGCTCCACTTGTCCTTCCGCGACTTTCTCCTTCTTCTCTGCGATCATCTGCTCTTCCCTTACTTCTCTGGCAGTGGGCTCAGAGCGGACTGCTATCTCCTCTTCTGATTCCACTTGCATCAGATCCTTCGCTTCGCTTAACTTGTCAAGGCAGAACTTGGAGCGATCTTGGAGGAGATGTGACTCTCTTCCGACGTTCCGTGAGCATCTAGTTTCTTGGCGGATCCTTCCTCTTCATCCTCTTTTCGGAATGGCCTTTTCACGCACTTCAAAGATGCAATTGCCTTATCTTTTCCCTTCTTTTCTCCCTTGGGTTTGGGCACATAAGGAGTTGGATCTTCATCAGATTGTCCAGGTAGGGACTCATCCTTGCCCAATATGGCCTTGTGCTTTGCTCGATATATCTTCGCTTCATTCTCATTCCATTCATAGTTACGTGGCGGCTTATCCGTGTAATGATTGAGATTTTGTGTATGAAGGAGCACTTGGAAGATAAGCACACTACATTGCTCTGGGTCAGTTCGAACTTCCCGGAGTCTTTCCTCAGTTGTGCCTTGACCATACCCAACCAATCTATATCTGAAGCCTTCTTTATGATTGCAGCCATGACACTGATCTTATAGGAAGTGACAGTATCAAGACTGTAAGTTGAGCACATGATCACCTTCTGAACGATCGCAAGGAGAAGGCGATATTTCCTCTTCAGATAGGAGGCTTTGACGTTCGTCGTGTTCTCCTTGTTTGCTGGTCTCAACAACTCGGCTTCAAGAAATTCCTTTTCTCCTACATCAGTCGTGTAGGTCTCTGGATTGATGCTTCCTTGAGTTAGGCCGAATATCCTCTGGAGATCGTCATTCGACACTCGCACTTCCAGTCCGCCAACGGAAGAAATCAGGTCAGCATCAATGTCTTCATCCCTCTGTAGATTGTATAGAAACTCCAGGGCTTCATGGGTGTGGATGATGTTCTGATGTGTAGAGCAATATCGTTCTAGCCCACACGCTCGCAAGCACTCCAGAATTTCCAGCGATTCAGGATCTGAGGTGATGGAGAATACTACATACTTCTCATCAATGATGTCTTTCTTCATCGATGCAAAGTTGCAGAACTTTTTCCCTTGGCCCGGTCTTGGAACAAGATATGCCTTTTCTGTATGATATGCAAATTGATGTTTAGTTTGAGTAAAATATTTCAATAAATTCAGTCAAACCAGTAATCTAAGCATCAATTTAGCAAGTAAGCGTATAGATCTTATAAGAATTACAGAAACATATCATCACGACTTGTAAACCTAGGTACCAAAGTGAATTGAAATAATGCAGTATTTAAACGAGAAATTACCAGAAATTGATTCGTAGGATTTGAGAAATCTCAAAAGTGGAATCAATTGATTTTGAAAGTAATTTTCTGAAGATTATGAAAGTTTTGATCTTTTAAGAGCTTTGAGAAGACGAAGTAGTGGAAAGAAGTTTTCTGAGAAAGATTTGGATTTTATAGAATACGAGGGAAAACCTTTTTGCACAACTTTCCAAAGTACTCAAGTATCCGTATTTTGAAATCAGTGGCTGAGATTAGTTGGCCAAAAAGTATTTTGAACGCACGGTTGAGAAAAGTAGTCTTCTCGTATTTCGGACTCGAAAATTCATAATAAAACGCATTAAAAACACATTCCCAAGTCCGCATTAAAAGTTTTGCAGTGCATGTGTCATAAAGTGAAAACAGAGTAACAACCAATTTATTTAAATAACGCATATAAGAAGTTCAGAAAGGGATAAATAAGAGAACGTATCTGACTGATTGATATTGTAATCAACCAGTTACCACTGTGATCTGATCTGGTACTTGTTGACCTTACTGATGGTAGCCTTAAGCATTTCCCAACAATATTCCACTCAACTGATCAGATTCTTGCTTGAAACACTTCGTCACTTATCTGATCCACTAATCTGATTCTCTTATCTGATACCCTTATCTGATCCACTTCATCCGTTAAACTTCTTCTATTCAGTCCACATTTACTATGCACTTAAGTCTACTCCCGCCAAAACATTTGCTTTGGGGAGTCAAAAAGTCGCCTCGATTCCCAAATCGGCACGATTTGACATTCCGTAATAATGGCATAGATATGTTGTGATTACTCACACCGTCAACTCATCCAACCATTAGCCGCGTGTTCCTTACGCGTTGTCGATGCAAATTTCTCTTAAGGTCTTCTGAGAAAATAAATTTGCATTTATACCCCTAATTTCCTTCTATAAAATAACCTGGGGTGTTAGGCAAAACAACACAACATAAACCATTTATCTTCTTTAGCATATACTTCATGCCTTTCCGATGAGTTCCTTATTTCCGGTGAAACTTCTGGTGAAAACCTTTAACCCTTTTCCAATGAATTCAGCTTCTCAAATAAACCCTGTGTGTTCCTTCACACTGCTTTCGTCGTCATCTAAGATTACACATACAATCAATGCTAAGCTTCTTTACCACCGTGGAGGCGGATCTGCTAAGGCAAATGAGATGGCACTTCTCCTAACCGTATGCACCTTGTGCGCCTATCGAGATGACAGAATTAGCATCAACAGACTCAGTCTGAAATAAAATATGAGTTTGGTATACGATCTCGTGTATCAAACTCAATATTTGCATGTGACACTAGTGTTTGTTTGGTCCTTGTGACCAAACCTGTGGCACTGTGTCCCATTTAACAGCTGGAGACCCCATTGATTTTAGGTCTAAGGTCTCCTAGCTTAAAGATCCTTCAAGGCCCGCTCTCGCTCCTCACTTCGAAGCTCTAAGAGTGGCTTTCAGAATTCTAGAGGCTTCTCTGCGCCCCCTGGGTCGGAGAAAAAGAGAGCATCAGCTCTTAAAATCTCTCTCTCTATTTCCCTACCTTGGGTTGGCTTAGGGTTTATGGTTTATGTAATGACCTCCGGGTCTTCTTGTACTTGTAGCTTGTAATACCACTTGAAGATAGCTTGTAGGTAGCTTCTGATATCACTTGTAACTTGTAAATCTGACCTCCGGGTCCTTATCAATGAAAAATTCTGTTATTTCATTGTTGTGTTGCCTTTTCTGACTTATGCGATCTGTAGCTTTCAACTTGTACGACTTGCTTGTTTACCATAGCTTTAATCGACTTATAAAGTAATCTTCCAATCTGACCAGTTCCCCCTTAATCTTATATATCTTGAATTGATCTGCTCCTTGTCTGAACTTCAGATCGGCTACTCGTCTGACTTTCTGATCTGCTTCTTATCTGTACTTCAGATCGGCTACTTGTCTGACTTTCTGATCTGCTCCTTATCTGTACTTCAGATCGGCTACTTGTCTGACTTTCTGATTTGCTCCTTATCTGAACTTCAGATCGGCTCCTCGTCTGATCGTCTGATCAGTTGAGATTCCTAACTCAACTGATTCCTCTTAACCTGGTTAGTCTTTTAACCAACTGGTTCTGGAGATTAGTCCACCAACCATTTCTGGTGCACTTTCTTCGAGATCCAGAAGCCCTAGCTCATTGCATAATTCTCTGAATCTGATCTCAGCTAGCGGCTTAGTTAAAATATCAGCTTTCTGCTTGTCAGTATGGATCTTTTCCATTCTGATATTCTTCTTTTCAATTTGATCTCTGGTAGAATGGTGTCTGACATCCACATGCTTGCATCTTGTATGTAGAACAGGATTCTAAGTGATTACAATAGCATTATTACTGTCACAAAATATAGGTACGTTCTTAGCTACGATGTTGTAATCCTCAATCGCCGACTTAGCCAGAAAGCGATTGGGAACAACAACTTCTCCTCGCACCATATATTCTCGCTTCAAGAGTAGATGTCGAATCGATGTCCGCTTTTCGAAAACCAAGAGATCAGTTTATTTCCCAGAAACTGACATGAACCTTAGGTTGATTTCCTGTCAATTCTGCAACCTCCGTAATCAGAATCAGAATACCTACTAAGCTCTAGATTATCATCTGATGGGTAAAATAAACCAAGGTTTACTGTCCCCTTCAGATACTTGAGAACTGCTTAATTTTGCTTCTAGGTGGCTTTGCATTGGATTTGCTTGAAATTTGGCACATACACCTACTGCAAAAGTGATATCTGGTCTGTTGGCAGTCAGGTATAGTAGAGATCCAATGAGAGCCCTATATTCTTTCTGATTAGTTTTCTGACCGTCCTCACCTGGATCCATCTTGAACCCGGTCATCATGGGAATTCTGGCTTCCTTACAATGTTGAACTCCAAACTTGGCTAGTAGATTCCTTGTGTACTTCGCCTGGCAGATGAATATCCCTTCTATACTCTGCTTGACTTGTAAACCCAGAAAGTAATTCATCTGACCCATCATGGACATCTCGAACTTCCCTTGCATCAATTTGCTAAACTTCTCACACAGTTTCTTGTTGGGAGATCCGAAGGTGATGTCTCCCACGTAAATCTGAACCATCAGAATATCTTCTCCATCTTCTATTCTGAATAAGGTTCTGTCCACTATTCCTTTAGTGAATCCGTTGTCTATCAAGAACTGAGAGAGTGTATCATACCAAGCTCGAGGAGCTTGTTTTCGAACCATAAAGAGTTTTTTCTTAAACGGTACACTTGGTTGCCTTTTTTCAAAGCCCGGAGGTTGTTCAACATAAACTTTCTCTGCTAGTACCCCATTTAAGAATGCACTCTTACGTCCATCCGACACAATAATGAACCCTCTGGTGGGCAAAGATATGCCGTAAAACAAATTAATGGCTTCTAAGCGAGCGATCGTGCAAAGCTCTCATCATAATCAATTCCTTCCGATTGTGAATACCCCTTAGCAAATAAGTCTTGCCTTATTCCCGGTTATGACATTATTCTCATCTCTCTTGTTCTTGAATACCCACTTTGTGCCAATCACGCCTTGATGAGTTGGTCCGGTCCACCGCCTTCAAACTTGATTCCTCTCAAACTGCTCCAAACTCCTCTTGCATGGCTAGATGTTGGGATTATAATTGAAAAGTATGCTTTTTACTTTGTATAATCAAAACCTAATTTTCGACTTACTTTTATCAAATAAATTGTTTATCAATGATGCTTTAAATATGATTGAATGTTACATATATTTATTTGATAATCATTAAATAATTCATACGTGTTACATCAGAGTTAATTTAGTGATATCCGGATCACGTAAGATTAAATTAATAAATTCCCTTGTAACTAAAAAAGTACGCCATTCACGACCTAGATGGAAATGAACAACCATCGCGAAAGGTTGAGGTGTAAGGCTCAGATTGGTTTGTCTTGACCAAGAGATTACACTAGTGCATGACTGATGCGCTGAATAGGACCTACAAGAGGATAAATTCTTCAGAACTGAACAAGGAAGAATTAGACCTCAATGGTTCGTTATTTCTTAACCTTCGTCCCTTAAATAGGATCACGTGGGATTGGTAACTATTGCTTTGACTTATCATGGGTAGCGAATCAGAGAGATTCAATACTTTTTATCTTGGGCAATATTATTGGTCACATGTGATTGCTAAGATTTAATACGAAGAATCGTGTCCAAGTACGCTTGCTTGATTTGCGCCCTTGGGAGGTTCATAAGTTTTATCATACCAAATCTTGCAAGTGGAATTAGTTTCCGTATGGATAATAATGTTGAACCGTTCCTAATTAAGGACAAAAGATATTAATTAACGGAAAGCTATTTCAAAGGGCTTGAATTAATTAATGGGCTAGATAATCTTAAACACGGAAAATAATGACCTAGCCCATATTGACTGTAATATGGGTTAACATGGATAGTGCAATATTAATTATGTAGTGGGATTAATTAATATTTATGGGCTTGAATTATATTGTGGCTCAATATTAGATATTCAAGATCCATTAGAAGGTCCAATCTTAATTCTCCTAAAGGCCCCCTGGGTAGCCCAACAAATAGTCCAATAACTGAAAAAGTGATTAAAATAAAATAAATATTGTTGCTTAATTTTCCAACCAAAATTTCAAAATTTATAGATATGTGGGGAGAAAGATTTTCTTTGAATTTTGTTATGGAATGAAGATATATATTCTTGGAATACAAGATTATCTCATTAAATTCAAGAAATCTCCCACTAGCTTATCTATATAGTAATTTTCGAAAAAAAATAGAAAATATGATGAGCAAGAAAGATTTTCTTGATTTTCTTGAAAAGATATTATGGAAGATATGTATTTCTTGAAATACAAGTATATCTCATAAATTCAAGAAGATCCAAATCTTGGATTCTTGCACATTAATTTTCGAAAAAATCCATATTAGAGGAGGTGGGATTTTTTTTTGGAATATTTTAATTATGGGAAAAAGAATATAAAAGATATATTCAAGATTTCTTGGTGACCAAGAAAAGTCTTTTCCCAACATTGTTATTCTACAAAGAATTCGACCACTTCCTCTCCTATAAATAGGGGATGATTAGTTTATTCCCAAGTACAATTCCATGTGCTGGAAATATTAGCAAATCCACATAAGTGGTGCAACAAAGTTTATTTTTTCCTTTTGTTAATTGTTCGACAAGTGTCCTTCCACCGGATAGTTGAGCAAGGGCTAAGGGAATACTTGGGAAGTCCTTTTGGTTAGTCCGTCCGACCAAAGCCACTGCCATCCCGAGAGGTACGTTCACGTAAACCAGTAGATTCCGCATGCGTAGGTTTTACGTGGCTTTTTATATGCATGATATGTTGTTGCAATTATTATTTAAATTAATATAGGATTAATTCATGCTAGTAATAATTAATAAATTAAATTTTTATTTAAATATTCACCCCGAATAGATCTGTGCAACTCATTCCCCAACAACTGGTATCAGAGCCACGGTTTCGGGCTCTGAATTTTTTAAATTGTAATTTAATTAATGGACATTAAATTTGAAATTGGATAGTAGAACTATTAGATCTGTTTTGCAGGTATCCAATTGTCATGGATTTTAATGTTTTTTTTTGCATGCATATAAACTGTGGTTTTTTTTTAATTCGATTCGCTTCGGATTTGTTTTGCCTCGTGAAAAATCCACGAGTAGACTAGGATTTGTTTGATTTGATCAATGTAATAGACTAGTCTAGATCTAGGTTTATTTATTTTTGTAAATAAATTGTAACCGGATCGGGAACGAAGAGACGAAAGAATTAAAGGACGAAATCCGTAACCAGCGTGGCGGGCGGCGCGGGCGCGCGTCTTTGCACGCATGGGCGCCTGGAGGCCGGCGCCGAGCCGAGGAGAGGGCGGCTACAGATGGGCGTGCGCGCTCCAGCCGAGTGGATTTGGGCAATGCCGCTGGCGAAGCGATATTCTGGCCGCCGAGGTTGTGGGCGAGGCGGAGGCGGGCGAAGCGACGCGACGCGGATGCGCGTGTCGCCACCGAGATCTCGCCAACACCGCCGACACCGATCGAGGCATGCCGAGGCATTGGCAAAGCGTGGGTCTTTACTGTAGGATTATAATTGAAAAAGTATGCTTTTATTTTGTATAATCAAAATCAATTTCCGACTTATTTATCAAATAAATTGTTTATCATCGATGCTTTAAATATGATTGAATGTTATATATATTTATTGCATAACTGCTCAATAATTGCACGTGTTACATCAGAAGTTAATTTAGTGATACCGATCACAAAAGATTAAATTAATCCGCCTTGTAACTAAAAAAGTACGCCATTCACTACCTAGATGGAAATGAACAACCATCGCGAAAGGTTGAGGTGTAAGGCTCAGATTGGTTTGTCTTGACCAAGAGATTACACTAGTGCATGACCGATCTGTTGAATAGGACCTCTGAGGAGGATAAGTTCTTCGTAATCGAACAAGGAAGAATTAGACCTCGGTGGTTCGTTGTTTCTTAACCTTCGTCCCTTAAATAGGATCATGTGGGATCGGTAACTATTGCTTTGACTTATCATGGGTAGCGAATCAGAGTGAGATTCAATACTTTTTATCTTGGGCAATATTATTGGTCACATGTGATTGCTAAGATTTAATACTTAAGAATCGTGGTGCAAGCACGCTTGCTTGATTTGCCCCCTTGGGAGGTTCAAAAGTTTTATCATACCAAATCTTGCAAGTGGAATTAGTTTCCGGTATGGATAATAATGTTGAACCTTTCCTCGACCAAGGACAAAAGATATTAATTAACGGAAAGCTATTTATGTGGCTTGAATTAATTAATGGGCTAGATAATCTTAAACACGGGAAATAATGACCGGGAGCCATATTGACTGTAATATGGGTTAAGATGGATAGTGCAATATTAATTATGTAGTGGGATTAATTAATATTTATGGGCTTGAATTATATTGTGGCTCAATATTAGATATTCAAGATCCATTAGAAGGTCCAATCTTAATTCTCCTAAAGGCCCCCTGAGTAGCCCAACATATTGTCCAATAACTGAAAAGGTGTTTAAAATAAAATAAATATTGTTGCTTATATTTCCTCTAAAATTTTCGAACATTATGGATAAAAGAGGGAGAAAGATTTTCTTTGAATTTTGTTATGGAATGAAGATATGTATTCTTGGAATACAAGATTATCTCATTAAATTCAAGAAATCTCCCACTTGTTTATATATATAGTAAATTTCGAAATTTTGAAAATATAGTGGGCAAGAAAGATTTTCTTGATTTTCTTGAAAAGATATTATGGAAGATATGTATTTCTTGAAATACAAGAATATCTCATAAATTCAAGATGATCCAAATCTTGGATTCTTGCATCATCAAATTTTCGAAAATAATGCCATAAAATAGAGGAGGTGGAATTTTGTGGAATATTTTAATTATGGGAAAAAGAATATATGGGATATATTCAAGATTTCTTGGTGACCAAGAAAAGTCTTTTCCCACATTGAAAAATCACTAAAATTTCGTTCACCCTCCCTCCTATAAATAGGGGATGATTAGTTCATTCCCAAGTACAATTCCATGTGTTGGAAATATTAGCAAATCCACGAAAGTGGTGCAACAAAGTTTATTTTTTCCTTTTGTTAATTGTTCGCGAGTATCCTTCCACCGGATTGTCGAGCAAGGGCTAAGGGAATACTTGGGAAGTCCTTTTGGTTAGTCCGTCCGACCAAAGCCACTGCCATCCCGAGAGGTACGTTCACGTAAACCCGTAGATTCCGCATGCGTAGGTTTTACGTGGCTTTTTATATGCATGATATGTTGTTGCAATTATCATTTGAATTAATATAGGATTAATTCATGCTAGTAATAATTAATGAATTAAATTTGTATTTAAATATTCACCCCGAATAGATTTGTGCAACTCATTCCCCAACAACTGGTATCAAAGCCACTGTTTCGGGCTCTGAATCTTTTAAATTGTAATTTAATTCATGGACATTAAATTTGAAATTGTATAGTAGAACTGTTAGATCTGTTTTGCATGTATCCAATTGTCATGGATTTTAATGTTTTATTTTGCATGCATATAAACTGTGTATGTTTTAAATTACTAAGTATGTTTTAAATAATTAATTGACAATTTTATTCCGGATAATAAAATTGAAATAATTTTGACCTCCATGATTTATTTATTTGTGAATTCTTTTGGAGAAATTCCCCCAACGGGATGGTCAAAAGATATGTTTCACATGAATGAATTCCAAGCGGATGATTGTGGGTTATTACTAGTGGCGACGATGACCCTCCCAACGAGGCTCGATCAAAGCGAAATAGTAATCCTGTATTTAATCATGGTTATTACTTAGGTATAAAATTGATATGCATATACTTCTCCGAAGTCCCTGTCAATTTTATATTGGTCAAGTGGGAGCCAACTATTAATCTGGATATTAAGGGTTTGTAATTGTTCTTGTTTGTAACCCGCTTGAATGTGTTTAAATAATGACCCACCCAACGTGGCTTATTTAAACTGTTTTGAGATGTTGGCTGATGCATTGTTCATATTTTTTTTGAGATTTTAAATATGATGCATGTGATCGAATCTTGTGATATACTTGTGTTATTGCATATAGTTGTTTATTTCAGTTCAGCATGTCGTTACCTTTTAATCCACTGTTATTATACTTAAAGTCAATACAATATGTATGGAAACTATATTGATTGGAAAAATTATAATTGTCCTAATCGCACAAAAAGCACAAGTGGATTTTGACACACAAAAAAATCGGATGAGCCAACCGACAAGTTAAAACATGCGGACTCGTCGGATCACCTTCATGAGATGTCGTCATTTGAAAATGGTGGAGGAAAAAACCCGTAAGGGGATTACGTCCTCAAAATAGATGGCCCATCCGAACAAACTTGAGATTCGAAAGTCAGATTATGATCCGAGACCGAGAAGAATTTGGTACTTCATTCTCTCGCCTTGAAAGGTTTTTGAGCATTTTGGCCTCGCTAGCTAATTTGTTGAAAACTTTTGGACTCGGCAGAAATGATGATAAGGCATCAAACTCAAGCTTTTACGGCAAGTGGTCCGTCTTCATTTTCTAGGCCAAGGATAGGCAAGATAAAGAAGAGGACCAAAGGCCATAAGCAATAAAACTCAACTGTTGCCAAGGGCAATGGTAAGATGAGGAATGCTTGTTGTGTCAAAGAAAATCCAAAGAGGAAGTGCTTAAGTTGCGGTGAGAGAGGACAATGGAGGTCTTGCATGTTCCAACCCCAAAAGGGACGGAAAGAAAGGTAATTCTCACACACTAGTTGTTGAAACTTGTTTAGCGGCGTATACTTCTCATTCGTGGGTGGTTGATACGAGATCCACTAATCATGTTGGCTTCACGGGTTCTAAATGATCCGGCAACGTAGTGGGAGTGAGATCCTCAACACACTGGGCAACATTACAAAAGTAGAAGACATTGCAATGCTACGTAAGTGGCAGATATTGCAATGCTACGATAGTAACGATTATTGCAATACTACGCAAGTAGCAGACATTGCAATGCTACATGAGTAGCAGTTAAAGCAGTGGGAGAAGTGCACCTATCTTTTGAAGATAAAGTTTTTTTTGAGATTATCTTTATGTTCCCAGTTTTAGAAAGAATTCACTTTCAGTTTCTAAAATTCGATTAAAGGACACTAAGTTTCTTCTAATAAGAATGACATCATTTTTGAAATGATGAGTGTATCTATTACGGGACATTGATGGAAAATCTCTATACAATTAATTGTGCACACCACTCACGAAATATATCCTATAACTCATCAACTGTTTCCGAGAAAAGAAAACGTTCATCAGACGTGAACGAGACACTTCTTTGGCATCTACTATTAGGTCATATAAATCCAAAGAGGATCCAAAGGTTGGTGAAAGATGGTTCACTGGAGCGTCTCCAAGTTGAATCAATTCCAACCTGCGAATCATGTTTGGAGGGTAATATGACCAAGATGGCATTTGGAGCCAAGGGGAATGGGGCTAAAGAAGTGTTAGAGATCGTTCACATAGATGTACGTAGTTCAATGTCAACCAAAGCAAGAGGAGGTTATGAGTAATTTTATTGATGATTACTCAAGGTACATTTTCCTTATAAAGCATGAATCTGAGACCTTTGAGAAATTCTAAAGAATTTAAGGCTCAAGCAGAGAATCACATGGAAAAACGTATCAAGTCTCTACGATCTGATCGTGGAGGCGAATACCTCAGCGATGAATTTTTGAACTACTTATCTGATGAAGGGATTGTATCCCAGCTCACCGCACCCGGAACCCCTCAACAAAACGGGGTTTGCAGAGCGAAGCAACAAAATTCTTTTGCAAATGGTTAGATCAATGATGAGTTATACGGATCTTGTTGGGGAATGATTCGCACAGATCTATTCGGGGTGAATATTTAAATACAAATTTAATTCATTAATTATTACTAGCATGAATTAATCCTATATTAATTCAAATAATAATTGCAACAACATATCATGCATATAAAAAGCCACGTAAAACCTACGCATGCGGAATCTACGGGTTTACGTGAACGTACCTCTCGGGATGGCAGTGGCTTCGGTCGGACGGACTAACCAAAAGGACTTCCCAAGTATTCCCTTAGCCCTTGCTCGACAATCCGGTGGAAGGATACTCGCGAACAATTAACAAAAGGAAAAAATAAACTTTGTTGCACCACTTTTGTGGATTTGCTAATATTTCCAGCACATGGAATTGTACTTGGGAATGAACTAATCATCCCCTATTTATAAGAGGGAGGGTGAACGAAATTTTGGTGGTTTTTCAATGTGGGATAAGACTTTTCTTGGTCACCAAGAAATCTTGAATATATCCTATATATTCTCTTTCCCATAATTAAAATATTCCACAAAATTCCACCTCCTCAAATAAAGGTAATTTTCGAAAATATTAGCACAAGAAACCAAGATTTGGATCTTCTTGAATTTATGAGATATTCTTGTATTTCAAGAAATACATATCTTCCATAATATCTTTTCAAGAAAATCAAGAAAATCTTTCTTGCCCATAATATTTCAAAAATTTCGAAAATTGTCAATGAATAACCAAGTGGGAGATTTCTTGAATTTAATGAGATAATCTTGTATTCCAAGAATACATATCTTCATTCCATAACAAAATTCAAAGAAAATCTTTCTCCCTCTTTTATCCATAATTTTCGAAAATTGCAAGGAAATATAAGCAACAATATTTATTTTATTTTAATCACCTTTTCAGTTATTGGACTATATGTTGGGCTACTCAGGGGGCCTTTAGGAGAATTAAGATTGGACCTTCTAATGGATCTTGAATATCTAATATTGAGCCACAATATAATTCAAGCCAATAAATATTAATTAATCCCACTACATAATTAATATTGCACTATCCATCTTAACCCATATTACAGTCAATATGGCTCCCGGTCATTATTTCCCGTGTTTAAGATTATCTAGCCCATTAATTAATTTAAGCCACTGAAATAGCTTTCCGTTAATTAATATCTTTTGTCCTTGGTCAAGGAACGGTTCAACATTATTATCCATACCGGAAACAAATTCCACTTGCAAGATTTAGTATGATAAAACTTATGAACCTCCCAAGGGGGCAAATCAAACAAGCTTTCGCTTTACCGAGCAATCACATGTGACCAATAATATTGCCCAAGATAAAGTACGTATTGAATCTATCTCTGATTCGCTACCCATGATAAGTCAAAGCAATAGTTACCGATCCCACGTGATCCTATTTAAGGGACGAAGGTTAAGAAACAACGAACCACTGAGGTCTAATTCTTCCATGTTCAGTTCTGAAGAATTTATCCTCCTGTAGGTCCTATTCAAAAAGATCAGTCATGCACTAGTGTAATCTCTTGGTCAAGACAAACCAATCTCGAGCCTTACACCTCAACCTTTCGCGATGGTTGTTCATTTCCATCTAGGTAAATGAATGGCGTACTTTTTAGTTACAAGGGGATCGGGTATCACTAAATTAACTACTGATGAACACGTTTAATTATTGAATGCGCATTCAATCATATTTAAAGCATCGTTGATAAACAATTTATTTCATAAATAAGTCTGAAATTCAGTTTCGATTATACAAAGTAAAAAGCATACTTTTTCAAAGATAATCCCTAGTCGCTTACGGGGTCATGCCTTGAAAATGCAATGACTTACATTACGAACTTGGTGCTATCCAAATCAAAAACCCCAAAAGAATTGTGGACCCAAGGCGCAAGTCTAAGTATGAGACACATGAGAACTTTGGGGTGTCCGCCTTAAGTTGTGGACAAGGAAACCGGTGAATTGGATCCTCGATCGAGGATTAAGGTTGTTTTATAGGATACCCCTTTAGGAACAAAAGGGTGAATGTTCTATAGTTCCGAAAGATCAAAAGGTGGACATCCGCACCCACTTTAGATTTTGGAAGAAAACTATAGAACCAAAGAAAACCAAGACCTTAAATGAGCTTAGAGGGCAAACCTCAAAGGTTATAATACTAGATGATATATATACCAATGATACGTTTTCTGGCCGAGCCTCGTTATAGTGGGAGGGTTGTTAGACGGATCGAGAGATTCATGGAATAGGAGAGTCCTCGGACTTGATTCCCCGAATCGAGACCCATGGACATATGATGAGGCACTCCAAGATTAGGATGCGTTTCTTGGCAAAAAAAGAATGAAAGCCAAAGTGGGTTCTATGTTTCATAATAGAGTGTGGGAGCTAGTCGAACCACTTAATGGGGTCAAACCCATTAGATGCAAGTGGGTATATAAGAGGAAAAGAGGATCGGACGGGAAGGTTGAAACTTTTTAAAGCAAGACTAATGGCGAAAGGTTATACTCAGAAAGAAAGGGATCGATTATGAGGAAACTTTTTAGCAGAGCCATCTTAAGTCCATCCGTATTCTCTTATCGATTCTCTTGCAAGCATTTCGACGTTGAAATCGGCAAATGGATGTCGAGACAGTTTTCCTTAACGGAAGTCTTGATGAAGAGATCTATATGCAACAACCCCAAGGTTTCATTGAAACAGGCCAAGAACATCTTGTTTGTAAGCTCAAGAAGTCCATTTACGGACTCAAACAGGCATCCAGAACTTGGAACCAATGTTTTGATCATGTTATAAAGTCTTATGGGTTTGATCAAAACGATTTTGAAAGTTGTGTGTATAAAAGCGTGTTTCGGATCGTGCATTTGGTATTCTTAATCTTTTGTCGTAGATAACATTGTGATCATCGGGAACGATGTGAAGGTGTGATCAGACGTAAGGGAATGTTTTTCAAAACAGTTTGATATGAAAGACTTAGGGAAAGCCGGACAAATCCTTGGGATCAAGACCACTCGAGATCGCAAGATAAGGATGATCGGGTTATCGCAAGTTTCATACATAGACACTGTCTTGAAATGCTTCAGCATGCAAGATTCCAAGAAAGGATTCAGACCTTCGGACTTGGAATCCATCTATCCAAGAAAATGTTCCCTAAGAAGAAAAGGAGATAGATGACATGAAAGGTATTCCTTGTGCTTCGGCTGTCGGAAACCTTATGTATGCATTGCTGTGTACGAGACCGGATATCTGCTTTGCCATATGCATGGTAACAAGATATCAAAGTAACCCAGGGAAAGCGCATTGGACGACAGTTAAAAATATTCTGAAGTGTCTGAAAAGAACTCGGGATAGAATGTTGATTTATCAGTCAGGTACTCCAATCCCCATCGGCTAAACGGACTCGGATTTCCAATCAGATAAAGATTCCATAAATTATCTGCCTCAGTTAGTGTGTTTCGATTTGGGAAGTGTAGTCATCCAATGGACGAGTGTGAAGCAGAAATGCATCACTGACTCAACCATGGAAGTCGGGTAAGTAGCTGCTTGTGAAGCAGTGAAAGAACCGATTGGGCTCTAGATCTTCTTAGTGGACTTGGATGGTGTTCTGAATTTAACTAGCAATATCTGTTAGGGGCAGTTGCAAATTCAAGATAACCAAGAGTCCACGAGTCAAACAAACAAATTAAAGGAAAGACATCTTATACGAGAAATCGTTAAGAGAGGAGATATAGATGTGGCAAAGATAGCGTCTGAGGACAGCCTAGCAGATCCATTCACAAAGTGTCTGCCTCTGAATACATTCAAGAGACATGTGAGTAGAATGGGTGTCAAGACCGTTGCCAATCTGCTTTGAGTATAAGTGGGAGAAATTATTAGGTTCGTGTAGGTGACATTAGATATCACGGACTACTCGAGACGTGTTGTAGTATACTTAAAAGCAGACTTTGAGTATAAATGGGAGATTGTTGGGATTATACTGAAAAGTACGCTTTTACTTTGTATAAACGAAACCTAATTTCCAGACTTATTTACTGAAATAAATTGTTTATCACTGATGCTTTAAATATGATTGAATGTTATATATATTTACTGCATAACTGTTCAATAATTCGTACGTGTTACACTGTAGTTAATTTAGTGATACCAGATCACAGAAGATTAAATTAACAGTCCCTTGTAACTAAAAGTACGTCATTCACGACCTGAATAGGACCTACAGGAGGATAAATTCTTCAGAACTGAACAAGGAAGAATTAGACCTCAGTGGTTCGTTGTTTCTTAACCTTCGTCCCTTAAATAGGATCACGTGGGATTGGTAACTATTGCTTTGACTTATCATGGGTAGCGAATCAGAGAGAGATTCAATACTTTTTATCTTGGGCAATATTATTGGTCACATGTGATTGCTAAGATTTAATACTAAGAATCGTGTGCAAGTACGCTTGCTTGATTTGCCCCCTTGGGAGGTTCATAAGTTTTATCATACCAAATCTTGCAAGTGGAATTAGTTTCCGGTATGGATAATAATGTTGAACCGTTCCTCGACCAAGGACAAAATATATTAATTAACGGAAAGCTATTTCAGTGGCTTGAATTAATTAATGGGCTAGATAATCTTAAACACGGGAAATAATGACCGGGAGCCATATTGACTGTAATATGGGTTAAGATGGATGGTGCAATATTAATTATGTAGTGGGATTAATTAATATTTATGGGCTTGAATTATATTGTGGCTCAATATTAGATATTCAAGATCCATTAGAAGGTCCAATCTTAATTCTCCTAAAGGCCCCCTGAGTAGCCCAACATATAGTCCAATAACTGAAAAGGTGATTAAAATAAAATAAATATTGTTGCTTATATTTCCTCTAAATTTTCGAAAATTATGGATAAAAGAGGGAGAAAGATTTTCTTTGAATTTTGTTATGGAATGAAGATATGTATTCTTGGAATACAAGATTATCTCATTAAATTCAAGAAATCTCCCACTTGGTTATCTATATAGTAAATTTCGAATTTTTGAAAATATAGTGGGCAAGAAAGACTTTCTTGATTTTCTTGAAAAGATATTATGGAAGATATGTATTTCTTGAAATACAAGAATATCTCATAAATTCAAGAAGATCCAAATCTTGGATTCTTGTGGAATATATTAATTATGGGAAAAAGAATATATGGGATATATTCAAGATTTATTGGTGACCAAGAAAAGTCTTTTCCCACATTGAAAAATCACTAAAATTTCGTTCACCCTCCCTCCTATAAATAGGGGATGATTAGTTCATTCCCAAGTACAATTCCATGTGCTGGAAATATTAGCAAATCCACGAAAGTGGTGCAACAAAGTTTATTTTTTCCTTTTGTTAATTGTTCGCGAGTATCCTTCCACCGGATTGTCGAGCAAGGGCTAAGGGAATACTTGGGAAGTCATTTTTGTTAGTCCGTCCGACCAAAGCCACTGCCATCCCGAGAGGTACGTTCATGTAAACCCGTAGATTCCGCATGCGTAGGTTTTACGTTGCTTTTTATATGCATGATATGTTGTTGCAATTATCATTTGAATTAATATAGGATTAATTCATGCTAGTAATAATTAATGAATTAAATTTGTATTTAAATATTCACCCCGAATAGATCTGTGCAACTTATTCCCCAACACTGTCGGGCGGTGCCGAGCTGCCGAGGCTGTCTTAGGCCAAGTGGCCGGCCGGATGAAGGTGTGTATCCCGGCTGCGAGCTGCTTGGCGTGGCGGTTCGAGACGAAGTATTTTTTCGAGACAAACGAGTGGAAGAAATTCGAGACTTGTTTCTTCGAGATCAAGCCAAGAAAAATCAAACCATGACAATTGGATAATTTGTGCCCAATATGTTTATTTTTCTGTTTTGCTTGGTTTAATTTGCGTTATCTTATGCTTTATTTAATTTGTTTAAATGTGTTTGCATGAGGGTTGCCAAATGGAAAAATCTCAACTTCAAAATTACTAAGTATGTTTAAATAATTAATTGACAATTTTATTCCGGATAATAAAATTGAATTAATTTTGACCTCCATGATTTATTTATTTGTGAATTCGTTTGGAGAAATTCCCCCAACGGGACGGTCAAGAGATAGGTTTCACATGAATGAATTCCAAATGGATGATTGTGGGTTATTACTAGTGGCGACGATGACCCTCCCAACGAGGCTCGATAAAAGCGAAATAGTAATCCTGTATTTAATCATGGTTATTACTTAGGTATAAAATTGATATGCATATACTTCTCCGAAGTCCCTGTCAATTTTATATTGGTCAAGTGGGAGCCAACTATTAATCTGGATATTAAAGGTTTGTAACTGTTCTTGTTTGTAACCTGCTTGAATGTGTTTAAATAATGACCCACCCAACGTAGCTTATTTAAACTGTTTTGAGATGTTGGCTGATGCATGTTCATATTTTTTTTTAGATTTTAATATGATGCATGTGATCGAACCTTGTGATATGTTTGTGCTTATGCATATTTTATTATTTATTTCAGTTCAGCATGTCGCCACCTTCTAATCCACTATCAAATATACCTAAAGACCTTTTGCTTTTTGGTGAAAACTATTTTGGTTGGAAACACAAACTAAAATCTGTCCTAACCGCATCATCTTCCGAGTGGGTACTTGATTCACCAAAACCCGAAAAACCAACTAAGGATGCCGGAATATGGGATGAGATGATTTATGGTGAATGGGAGCTGGCAAACGGTTTGATGAAGGAAACAATTCTGGCACATATGTCAGATGCGTTGAGGCGCCTTCATCAAGAATATGAGTCAGCTGCAGACATCTTAAAGAATCTCGAAGCGATGTTCGGACATCAGACCCATATGGCAGTCCAAAGTGTGAAGCAAGAAATTGCTCAGTTAAAATTGGAAAAAGGGACGACCGCAGCACAGTACAGCACGTCTTTAGGGTTATGGTGCTATTTGAGGAACTTGAGATCCTCGGCGAAAAACATGACTTCAACTCTAAGGTTGATTTCATTCTCCAATCCTTACCAAAGAGCTATAATCACCGCTATCTTGAGTTTCTAATGGAAGATCAAGATTTTATAGTGGAGGATCTTATAAATGCTTTGACTTTGGTTGAAAAGGAAGTGGAGCGCGAGGAAAAGAACTTGGGAAAACGGAAATCTTCTCTTCATCCTAGATCAAGTGGTGATAAGGATGATGAAAAGAGAAGAAGGTTAAACCAAGAAGACTCAACATCAAATAGAAGCATGGGATCAAGTATGAGGAAAACTTTGGAAAGCGGGAGAGTAGGACAATCGAGGTCAGCCTGTTCCGATCCCAAAAGGGATGGAAAGAAAGGTAATTCTCACGCACTAGTTGTTGAAACTTGTTTAGCGGCGTATGCCTCCCATTTTATGGGTGGTGGATACGGGATCCACTAATCATGTTTGTTTCACATTACAGGGGTTCAAGCGGACCCGGCAACTTAGTGGGAGTGAGGTCGTCATCACACTGGGCGATGCTACGAGAGTGACAGCTGAAGCAGTGGGAGAAGTGCACTTGTCTTTTGAAAACAGTGTTTTAATTTTAAGATATTCTTTACGTTCCGGATTTTAGAAAGAATTCGTTTTCAGTTTCTAAACTTTTATGATGGATATTTGGTTACTTTTTAATAAAGTTGTTACCATTTTTCTTTTGATAAATTTATCTGTCATGGAACGTTGTTGAATGATCTCTATACAATTAACTGTGCACACCACTCACGAAATGTATCCTATAACACATCAACTGTTTCCAAGAAAAGAAAAACGTTCATCAGACGTGAACGAGACACTTCTTTGGCATCTAAGATTGGGTCATATAAATCCAAAGAGGATCCAAAGGTTGGTGAGAGACAGTTCACTAGGGCTTCTCCAAGTTGAACCGATTCCAACCTGCGAATCATGTTTGGAGAGTAATATGACCGAGAGGGCATTTGGAGCCAAGGGGAATAGGGCTAAAGAAATGTTAGAGATCGTTTACAAAGATGTGTGTAGTTCAATGTCAACCAAAGCAAGAGGAGGTTATGAGTAATTTTATTGATTATTACTCAAGGTACATTTTCCTTATGAAGCATGAATCTGAAACCTTTGAGAAATTCTAAGAATTTAAGGCTCAAACAGAGAATCACAAGGAAAAACGTATCAAGTCTCTACGATCTGATCGTGGAGGCGAATACCTCAGCAATGAGTTTTTGAACTACTTATCTGATGAAGGGATTGTATCCCTCCATCGCACTTTAACCCTTCAACAAAACGGGGTTGCAGAGCGAAGTAACATAATTCTTTTGGAAATGGTTAGATCAATGATGAGTTATCTGCGGATCTTCCCGAGTCGCTTCGGGGTCATACCTTGGAAAAAAAATGACTTACATTCTCGAACTTGGTGCTATCCAAATCAGTTCCCAAAATCCCAAAGAATTGTGGACCGGGCGCAAGCCTAGTATAAGACACATGAGAACTTTGGGGTGTCCGGCCTACGTGTTGGACAAGGAAACCGGTAAATCGAATCCTCGATCAGAATTAAGGTTGTTTTGTAGGATACCCCGAGGGAACAAAAGGGTGTATGTTCTATAGTCCCGAAGATCAAAAGGTGGACATCCGCACCCACTTTAGATTTTTGGAAGAAAACTATATGAACCAAAGAAAATCCAGAAGTGAGATTACCTTAAATGAGCTTGGAGGGCAAACCTCAGTGCCAACTGTACTAGATGATACACCAAACGATACATTTTCACAACCGGAGCCTCGTCATAGTGGGAGGGTTGTTTGACAACCCGAGAGATTCATGGGAATAGGAGAGTCCTTGGACTTGATTCCCGGAATCAGATCCATGGACATATGACGAGGCAGTCCAAGATAAGGATGCAGATTCTTGGCAAACAGCAACGAAAGCCGAAATGGGTTCTATGTTTCATAATAGAGTGTGGGAGCTAGTCGAACCACTTAATGGGGTCAAACCCATTAGATGCAAGTGGGCATATAAGAGGAAAAGATGACTGGTCGTGAAGGTTGAAACTTTTATGGGAATAGGAGAGTCCTTGGACTTGATTTCCGGATTGATTCCCGGAATAAGGTAATCTCACTTCTGGGTTTTCTTTGGTTCATATAGTCTTCTTCCAAAATCTAAAGTGGGTGTGGATGACCACCTTTTGATCTTTGGGACTATAGAACATACACCCTTTTGTTCCCTCGGGGTATCCTACAAAACAACCTTAATTCTGATCGAGGATTCGATTTACCGGTTTCCTTGTCCAACACGTAGGCCGGACACCCCAAAGTTCTCATGTGTCTTATACTAGGCTTGCGCCCGGTCCACAATTCTTTGGGATTTTGGGAACTGATTTGGATAGCACCAAGTTCAGAATGTAAGTCGCTGTTTTCCAAGGTATGACCCCAGAACGACTCGGGAAGATCCGCATAACTCATCATTGATCTAACCATTTCCAAAAGACTTATGTTTCTTTACTCTGCAACCCCATTTTGGTGAGGGGTTCCGGGAGCAGTGAGCTGGGATACAATCCCTTCATCAGATAAGCAGTTCAAAAACTCATCGCTGAGGTATTCGCCTCCATGATCAGATCGTAGAGACTTGATACGTTTTTCCCTATGATTCTCTGTTTGAGCCTTAAATTCTTAGAATTTTCAAAGGTCTCATATTCATGCTTCATAAGGAAAATGTACCTTGAGTAATCATCAATAAAATTACTCATAACCTCCTCTTGCTTTGGTTGACATTTGACTACATACATCTATGTGAATGATCTCTAACACTTCTTTAGCCCCATTCCCCTTGGTTCCAAATGCCATCTTGGTTAGATCACCCTCCAAATGTGATTCGCATGTTGGAATCGGTTCAACTTGGAGAAGCCCTAGTGAACCGTCTCTTACCAACCTTTGGATCCTCTTTGGATTTATATGACCCAATTTTAGATGCTAAAGAAGTGTCTCGTTCACGTCTGATGAACGTTTTCTTTTCTCGGAAACAGTTGATGTGTTATAGGATACATTTCGTGAGTGGTGTGCACAGTTAATTGTATAGAGATCATTCAACAACGTTCCATGACAGATAAATTTATCAAAATAAAAATGGTAACACCTTTATTAAAAAGTAACCAAAATATCCATCATAAGAGTTTAGAAACTGAAAACGAATTCTTTCTAAAATCTGGAATGTAAAGATTATCTCAAAAATTAAAACACTGTCTTCAAAAGACAGGTGCACTTCTTCCACTGCTTCAGCTGCCACTCTCGTAGCATCGCCCAGTGTGATGAGGACCTCACTCCCACTATGTTGTCGGGTCCGCTTGAACCGCTGTAATGTGAAACAAACATGATTAGTGTATCCCGTATCCACCACCCACAAAATGGGAGGCATACGCCGCTAAACAAGTTTCAACAACTAGTGCGTGAGAATTACCTTTCTTTCCATCCCTTTTGGGATCAGAACAGGCTGACCTCGATTGTCCTACTCTCCCGCTTTCCAAAGTTTTCCTCATACTGTTGGGGATTATACTGAAAAGTATGCTTTTTACTTTGTATAATCGAAACTGAATTTCCAGACTTATTTACTGAAATAAATTGTTTATCACTGATGCTTTAAATATGATTGAATGTTATATATATTTACTGCATAACTGTTCAATAATTCGTACGTGTTACACTGTAGTTAATTTAGTGATACCCGATCACAGAAGATTAAATTAACAGTCCCTTGTAACTATAAGTACGCCATTCACGACCTAGATGGAAATGAACAACCATCGCGAAAGGTTGAGGTGTAAGGCTCAGATTGGTTTGTCTTGACCAAGAGATTACACTAGTGCATGACTGATGCGCTGAATAGGACCTACAGGAGGATAAATTCTTCAGAACTGAACAAGGAAGAATTAGACCTCAGTGGATCGTTGTTTCTTAACCTTCGTCCCTTAAATAGGATCACGTGGAATCGGTAACTATTGCTTTGACTTATCATGGGTAGCGAATCAGAGAGAGATTCAATACGTACTTTATCTTGGGCAATATTATTGGTCACATGTGATTGCTAAGATTTAATACGAAGAATCGTGTGCAAGTACGCTTGCTTGATTTGCCCCCTTGGGAGGTTCATAAGTTTTATCATACCAAATCTTGCAAGTGGAATTAGTTTCCGGTATGGATAATAATGTTGAACCGTTCCTCGACCAAGGACAAAAGATATTAATTAATGGAAAGCTATTTCAGTGGCTTGAATTAATTAATGGGCTAGATAATCTTAAACACGGGAAATAATGACCGGGAGCCATATTGACTGTAATATGGGTTAAGATGGATAGTGCAATATTGGTTATGTAGTGGGATTAATTAATATTTATGGGCTTGAATTATATTGTGGCTCAATATTAGATATTCAAGATCCATTAGAAGGTCCAATCTTAATTCTCCTAAAGGCCCCCTGAGTAGCCCAACATATAGTCCAATAACTGAAAAGGTGATTAAAATAAAATAAATATTGTTGCTTATATTTCCTCTAAATTTTCGAAAATTATGGATAAAAGAGGGAGAAAGATTTTCTTTGAATTTTGTTATGGAATGAAGATATGTATTCTTGGAATACAAGATTATCTCATTAAATTCAAGAAATCTCCCACTTGGTTATTCATTAAGTAATTTCGAAATTTTTGGAAAATAGAGGGCAAGAAAGATTTTCTTGATTTTCTTGAAAAGATATTATGTAAGATATGTATTTCTTGAAATACAAGAATATCTCATAAATTCAAGAAGATCCAAATCTTGGATTCTTGCACACTCATTTTTTCGAAAATTCCATAAAGAAAGAGGAGGTGGATTTTTGTGGAATATTTTAGTTATGAGAAAAAGAATATATGGGATATATTCAAGATTTCTTGGTGACCAAGAAAAGTCTTTTCCCACATTGAAAATTCACATAAATTTCGTGCCCCTCCTCTCCTATAAATAGGGGATGATTAGTTCATTCCCAAGTACAATTCCATGTGCTGGAAATATTAGCAAATCCACAAAAGTGGTGCAACAAAGTTTATTTTTTCCTTTTGTTAATTGTTCGCGAGTATCCTTCCACCGGATTGTCGAGCAAGGGCTAAGGGAATACTTGGGAAGTCCTTTTGGTTAGTCCGTCCGACCGAAGTCACTGCCATCCCGAGAGGTACGTTCACGTAAACCCGTAGATTCCGCATGCGTAGGTTTTACGTGGCTTTTTATATGCATGATATGTTGTTGCAATTATTATTTGAATTAATATAGGATTAATTCATGCTAGTAATAATTAATGAATTAAATTTGTATTTAAATATTCACCCCGAATAGATCTGTGCGAATCATTCCCCAACAACTGGTATCAAAGCCACTGTTTCGGGCTCTGAATTTTTAAATTGTAATTTAATTCGTGGACATTAAATTTGAAATTGGATAGTAGAACTGTTAGATCTGTTTTTCAGGTATCCAATTGTCATGGATTTTAATGTTTTATTTTGCATGCATATAAACTGTGGTTTTTTAATTCGATTCGTTCGGATTTGTTTTGCCTTGTGAGAAAATCCACGAGTAGACTAGGATTTGTTTGATTTGATCAATGTAATAGACTAGTCTCGATCTAGGTTTATTTATTTTTGTAAATAAATTGTAACCGGATCGGGAACGAAGAGATGAAGAATTAAAGGATGAAATCCAGAACCAGACGTAACGTGGCGCTTGCGCCGTATTAGCACGCATGGTCGCAGGGCGAGGCCGAAACCTGCCGAAATCTGGGATGCAGGCCGGCGACGGGCGGTGTGTGCTCCATGCCGGGCGGACGCCTTGGGCGCTGCAGACGGGCGCTGAAGGCGAGACGACGCGGCGAGGCCGATGTCGCGGGCGAGGGCGGAGGCGAGCGCGAAGTGGCGGATGCTTGTGATGACGCACGCGCCGCCGCCGAGGATCGCCGACCGCCGACTCTGCCGAGGCGTGCTGGCGCGCGGGCGTGGCTCGCCAAGCGTGCTGAGGTCGCCTAGGTTGCCTGGGCAAGCGGCGGCCGGATCTTGGCGTGCATCCCGGCCATTGAAATAACTTGGCGTGGCGGTTCGAGACGAAGTATTTTTCAAGACGAACGAGTGGGAGAAATTCGAGACGTGTTTCTTCAAGATCAAGCCAAGAAAAATCAAACCATGACAATTGGATAATTTGTGCCCAATATGTTTATTTTTCTGTTTTGCTTGGTTTATTTGTGTTATCTTATGCTTTATTTAATTTGTTTAAATGTGTATGCATGAGGGTTGCCAAATTGAAAAATCTCAACTTCAAAATTACTAAGTATGTATTAAATAATTAATTGACAATTTTATTCCGAATAATAAAATTGAATTAATTTTGACCTCCATGATTTATTTATTTGTGAATTCTTTTGGAGAAATTCCCCCAACGGGACGGTCAAAAGATAGGTTTCACATGAATGAATTCCAAAGGGATGATTGTGGGTTATTACTAGTGGCGACGATGACCCTCCCAACGAGGCTCGATCAAAGCGAAATAGTAATCCTGTATTTAATCATGGTTATTACTTAGGTATAAAATTGATATGCATACACTTCTCCGGAGTCCCTGTCAATTTTATATTGGTCAAGTGGGAGTCAACTATTAATCTGGATATTAAAGGTTTGTAACCTGCTTGAATTTGTTTAAATAATGACCCACCCAACGTGGATTATTTAAATTGTTTTGAGATGTTGGTTGATGCATTGTTCATATTTTTTTTTGAGATTTTAAATATGATGGCATGTGATCGAATCTTGTGATATGCTTGTGCTATTGCATATAGTTGTTTATTTCAGTTCAGCATGTCGTTACCTTTTAATCCACTGTTATTATACTTAAAGTCAATGCAATATGTATGGAAACTATATTGATTGGAAAATTATAATTGTCCTAACTGCACAAAAGCACAAGTGGATTTTGACACACAAAAATCAGATGAGCCAACTGACGAGTCAAAACATGCGGGACTCGTCAGATCACCTTGCGAGAGATGTCGTCGCTGAAATGGTGGAGGGAAAACCCGTAAGGGATTACGTCCTCAAAATAGATGGCCCATCTGAACAAACTTGAGATTCTGAGTGCAGATTATGATCTGGAGACTCAGATGAATTTGGTACTTCACTCTCTGCCCAAAAAGTTTTTGAGCATTTTGGCCTCGCTAGCTAATTTGTTGCAAGCTTTTGGTCTCGGCAGAAATGATGAAGAAGCACCAAACTCAAGC
Organism: Stenogyne calaminthoides; assembly: GCA_037126765.1. Classification (NCBI taxonomy): domain Eukaryota; kingdom Viridiplantae; phylum Streptophyta; class Magnoliopsida; order Lamiales; family Lamiaceae; genus Stenogyne; species Stenogyne calaminthoides. The sequence goes on from JBBCBC010000054.1 coordinate 498,751, forward strand.
TTTGACGGCAAGTGGTCCGTCTTCATTTTCTAGGCCAAGGGTAGGCAAGATAAAGAAGAGGACCAAAGGCCATAAGCAATAAAACTCAATCACAAGCCAAGGGCAATGGTAAGATGAGGAATGCTTGTTGTGTCAAGGAAAATCCAAAGAGGAAGTGCTTAAGCTGCGGTGAGAGAGGACAATGGAGGTCTTGCCTGTTCCAACCCCAAAAGGGACGGAAAGAAAGGTAATTCTCATACACTAGTTGTTGAAACTTGTTTAGCGGCGATACTTCTCATTCGTGAGTGGTTGATCTGAGATCCACTAATCATGTTGGCTTCACGGGTTCTAAATGATCCGCAAGTGGTGGGGGAGTGAGATCCTCATCACACCGGGCAACGTTACGAAAAGTAGAAGACATTGCAATGCTACGTAAGTGGCGGATATTGCAATGCTTCTACGTAGTAACGATTATTGCAATACTACGCAAGTAGCGGACATTGCAATGCTACATGAGTAGCAGTTAAAGCAGTGGGAGAAGTGCACCTATCTTTTGAAGATAAAGTTTTTGAGATTATCTTTGTGTTCCCAGTTTTAGAAAGAATTCACTTTCAGTTTCTAAAATTCGATTAAAGGACACTAAGTTTCTTCTAATAAGAATGACATCATTTTTGAAATGATGAGTGTATCTGTTACGGGACATTGATGGAAAATCTCTATACAATTAACTGTGCACACCACTCACGAAATGTATCCTATAACACATCAATCAAGCTTCCGAAAAAAAAAACGTTCATCAGACGTGAACGAGACACTTCTTTGGCATCTAAGATTAGGTCATATAAATCCAAAGAGGATCCAGAGGTTGGTGAAAGATGGTTCACTGGAGCGTCTCCAAGTTGAATCGATTCCAACATGCGAATCATGTTTGGAGGGTAATATGACCAAGATGGCATTTGGAGCCAAGGGGAATGGGGCAAAAGAAGTGTTAGAGATCGTTCACATAGATGTATGTAGTCAAATGTCAACCAAAGCAAGAGGAGGTTATGAGTAATTTTATTGATGATTACTCAAGGTACATTTTCCTTATGAAGCATGAATCTGAGACCTTTGAGAAATTCTAAAGAATTTAAGGCTCAAGCAGAGCATCATATGGAAAAATGTATCAAGTCTCAACGATCTGATCGTGGAAGCGAATACCTCGGCGATGAGTTTTTGTACTACTTATCGATGAAGGATTGTATCCCCACTCATCAAGACTTAACCCCTCAACAAAACGGGGTTTGCAGAGCGGGTTTACATAATTCTTTTGGAAATGGTTAGATCAATGATGAGTTATACGGATCTTCCCGAAGTCGTTTCGGGGTCATGCCTTGAAAAACAAATGACTTACATTACGAACTTGGTGCTATCCAAATCGGTTCCCGTAACCCCAAAGAATTGTGGACCAGGCGCAAGTCTAGTATGAGACACATGAGAACTTTGGGGTGTTCGGCCTACGTGTTGGACAAGGAAACCGGTAAATTGGATCCTCGATCAGAATTAAGGCTTTTTTGTAGGATACCCCGAGGTAACAAAAGGGTGAATGTTCTATAGTTCCGAAGATCAAAAGGTGGACATCCGCACCCACTTTAGATTTTGGAAGAAAACTATAGAACCAAAGAAAACCCAGAAGTGAGATTACCTTAAATGAGCTTAGAGGGCAAACCTCATTGCCAACTGTACTAGATGATATACCAAACGATACGTTTTCACAAAAGGAGCCTCGTTATAGTGGGAGGGTTGTTAGACAGCCCGAGAGATTCATGGGAATAGGAGAGTCCTCGGACTTGATTCCCGGAATCAGACCCATGGACATATGACGAGGCACTCCAAGATTAAGATGCAGTCTCTTGGCAAACAGCAATGAAAGCCAAAGTGGGTTCTATGTTTCATAATAGAGTGTGGGAGCTAGTCGAACCACTTAATGGGGTCAAACCCATTAGATGCAAGTGGGTATATAAGAGGAAAAGAGGATCGGACGGGAAGGTTGAAACCTTTTGAAGCAAGACTAATGGCGAAAGGTTATACTCAGAAAGAATGGGATCGATTATGTGGAAACTTTTTTTTTCCCATAGCCATGCTTAAGTCCATCCGTATTTTCTTATCGATTCTTTGCGCATTTTCGACTTTGAATCGGCAAATGGATATCAAGACGGCTTTCCTTAATGGAAGTCTTGATAAAGAGATCCATATGCAACAACCCCTAGTTTTCATTGAAACAAAAGCCAAGAACACCCAGTTTGTAAAAAAGCTCAAGAGGTCCATTTACGGACTCAAACAGGCATCCGTAACTTGGAACCAAAGTTTTGATCATATTATAAAGTCTTATGGGTTTTGATCAAAACGAGTTTGAAAGTTATTATGTATAAAAAAACGTGTCGGAGCGCATTGGTATTCTTAGTCTTGTCGTAGATCACATTGTGATCATCGGGAACGATGTGAAGGTGTGATCGGGGCGTAGGGGCATGGTTTTCAAAAAACAGTTTGATATGAAAGACTTAGGGAAAACCGGACACATCCTTGGGATCAAGATCACAAGAAAAGGATGGTCGGGTTATCGCAAGTTTCATACATAGACACTGGTTTTGAAACAATTCAGCATGCAAGATTCCAAGAAAGGATTCGTACCTTTCAGACTTGGAATCCATCTATCCAAGAAAATGTCCCCTAAGACGCAAAAGAAGATAGATGACATGAAAGGCATTCCTTGTGCTTCGGCTGTAGGAACCCTTATGTATGCAATGTTGTGTACGAGATCGGATATATGCTTTGCCGTAGGCATGGTAGCAAGATATCAGAGTAACCCAGGGAAAGCGAATTGGACGACAGTTAAAAACATTCAAGTTTACGAAAAGAACTCGGATAGAATGTTGATTTATCAGTCAGATACTCAAATCCCCATCGGCTATATGGACTCGGATTTCCAATCAGATTTAGATTCCATAAATTATCTGCCTCAGTTAGTGTGTTTCCATTTGGGAAGTGTAGCCATCAAATGGACGAGTGTGAAGCAGAAATGCATCACTGACTCAACCATGGGACTCGGGTAAGTAGCTGCTTGTGAAGCAGTGAAAGAACCGATTGGGCTCTAGATCTTCTTAGTGGACTTGGATGGTGTTCTGAATTTGTCTAGCAATATCTGCTAGGGGCAGTTACAAATTCAAGAGAACCAAGAGTCCACGAGTCAAACAAACACATTAAAGGAAAGACATCTTATACGAGAAATCGTTAAGAGAGGAGATATAGATGTGGCAAAAGATAGCGTCTGAGGACAGCCTAGCAGATCCATTCACAAAGCGTCTGCCTCTGAATACATTAAGTGAGACATGTGAGTGGAATGGGTGTCAAGACCGTTGCCAATCTGCTTTGAGTATAAGTGGGAGAAATTATTAGGTTCGTGTAGGTGACATTAGATGTCACGGACTACTCGAGACGTGTTGTAGTATACTTAAAAGCAAACTTTGAGTATAAGTGGGAGATTGTTGGGGATTATACTGAAAAGTATGCTTTTTACTTTGTATAATCGGCCCAATTTCGGACTTATTTATTGAAATAAATTGTTTATCAATTGATGCTTTAAATATGATTGAATGTTATATATATTTCTTTGCATAACTGTTCAATAATTAAATAAATGTTACATCAGTAGTTAATTTAGTGATACCCGATCACGAAGATTAAATTAATGATCCCTTGTAACTATAAGTCGCCATTCACGACCTAGATGGAAATGAACAACCATCACAAAAGGTTGAGGTGTAAGGCTCGATTGGTTTGTCTTGACCAAGAGATTACACTAGTGCATGACCGATCTTGTTGAATAGGACCTCTGAGGAGGATAAATTCTTGAATAACAAGGAAGAATTAGACCTCGATGGATCGTTGTTTCTTAACCTTCGTCCCTTAAATAGGATCACGTGGGATCGGTAACTATTGCTTTGACTTATCATGGGTAGCGAATCAGAGAGAGATTCAATACATACTTTATCTTGGGCAATATTATTGGTCACATGTGATTGCTAAGATTTAATCTGAAGAATCGTGTGCAAGTCGCGCTTGCTTGATTTGCCCCCTTTGGGAGGTTCATAAGTTTTATCATACCAAATCTTGCAAGTGGAATTAGTTTCCGTATGGATAATAATGTTGAACCGTTCCTCGACCAAGGACAAAAGATATTAATTAATGGAAAGCTATTTCAAATGGCTTGAATTAATTAATGGGCTAGATAATCTTAAACACGGGAAATAATGACCGGAGCCATATTGATTTAATATGGGTTAAGATGGATAGTCTGATATTGGTTATGTAGTGGGATTAATTAATATTTATGGGCTTGAATTATATTGTGGCTCAATATTAGATATTCAAGATCCATTAGAAGGTCCAATCTTAATTCTCCTAAAGGCCCCTGAGTAGCCCAACATATAGTCCAATAACTGAAAAGGTGATTAAAATAAAATAAATATTGTTGCTTATATTTCCTCATTATTTTCGAAAATTATGGATAAAAGAGGGAGAAAGATTTTCTTTGAATTTTGTTATGGAATGAAGATATGTATTCTTGGAATACAAGATTATCTCATTAAATTCAAGAAATCTCCCACTTGGTTATTCATTAAGTAATTTCGAAATTTTTGGAAAGTAGAGGGCAAGAAAGATTTTCTTGATTTTCTTGAAAAGATATTATGGAAGATATGTATTTCTTGAAATACAAGAATATCTCATAAATTCAAGAAGATCCAAATCTTGGATTCTTGCACACTCATTTTTTTTCGAAAATTCCATAAAGAAAGAGGAGGTGGATTTTTGTGGAATATTTTAATTATGGGAAAAAGAATATATGGGATATATTCAAGATTTCTTGGTGACCAAGAAAAGTCTTTTCCCACATTGAAAATTCACATAAATTTCGTGTCCCTCCTCTCCTATAAATAGGGGATGATTAGTTCATTCCCAAGTACAATTCCATGTGCTGGAAATATTAGCAAATCCACAAAAGTGGTGCAACAAAGTTTATTTTTTCCTTTTGTTAATTGTTCGCGAGTATCCTTCCACCGGATTGTCGAGCAAGGGCTAAGGGAATACTTGGGAAGTCCTTTTGGTTAGTCCGTCCGACCGAAGTCACTGCCATCCCGAGAGGTACGTTCACGTAAACCCGTAGATTCCGCATGCGTAGGTTTTACGTGGCTTTTTATATGCATGATATGTTGTTGCAATTATTATTTGAATTAATATAGGATTAATTCATGCTAGTAATAATTAATGAATTAAATTTGTATTTAAATATTTACCCCGAATAGATCTGTGCGAATCATTCCCCAACACATACTTGATCCCATGCTTCTATTTGATGTTGAGTCTTCTTGGTTTAACCTTCTTCTCTTTTCATCATCCTTATCACCACTTGATCTAGGATGAAGAGAAGATTTCCGTTTCCCCAAGTTCTTTTCCTCGCGCTCCACTTCCTTTTCAACCAAAGTCAAAGCATTTATAAGATCCTCCACTGTAAAATCTTGATCTTCCATTAGATACTCAAGATAGCGGTGATTATATCTCTTTGGCAAGGATTGGAGAATGAAATCAACCTTAGCATTGAAGTCATATTTTTCGCTGAGGATCTCAAGTTCCTCAAATAGCACCATAACCCTAAAGACGTGCTGTGCTGCGGTCGTCCCTTTTTCCAATTTTAACTGAGCAATTTCTTGCTTCAGACTTTGGACTGCAATTCGGATCTGATGTCCGAACATCGCTTTGAGATTCTTTAAGATGTCTGCAGCTGACTCATATTCTTGATGAAGGCGCCTCAACGCATCTGACATATGTGCCAGAATTATTTCCTTCATCAAACCGTTTGCCAGCTCCCATTCACCATAAATCATCTCATCCCATATTCTGCCATCCTTAGTTGGTTTTTCAGGTTTTGGTGAATCAAGTACCCATTAGGAAGATGATGCGGTTAGGACAGATTTTATTTTGTGTTTCCAACCAAAATAGTTTTCACCAAAAAGCAAAAGGTCTTTAGGTATATTCGATAGTGGATTAGAAGGTTGCGACATGATGAACTGAAATAAACAATAATATGCATAAGCACAAATATATCACAAGGTTTGATCACATGCATCATATTAAAATCTCAAAAAAATATGAACATGCATCAGCCAACATCTCAAAATAGTTTAAATAAGCCACGTGGGGTGGGTCATTATTTAAACACATTCAAGCATGTTACAAACAAGAACAGTTACAAACCTTTAATATCTAGATTAATAGTTGGCTCCCACTTGACCAATATAAAATTGACAGGGACTTCGGGGAAGTATATGCATATCAATTTTATAACTAAGTAATAACCATGATTAAATGCAGGATTACTATTTCGCTTTGATCGAGCCTCGTGGGGAGGGTCATCGTCGCCACTAGTAATAACCCACAATCATCTGTTTGGAATTCATTCATGTGAAAACTATCTTTTGACCATCCCGTGGGGGGAATTTCTCCAAAAGAATTCACAAATAAATAAATCATGGAGGTCAAAATTAATTCAATTTTATTATCCGGAATAAAATTGTCAATTAAATATTTAAACATACTTAGTAATTTTGAAGGTGAGATTTTTCCATTTGGCAACCCTCGTGCAAACACATTTAAACAAATTAAATAAAGCATAAGATAGCCCAAATAAATCAAGCAAAACAGAAAAGTAAACATATTGGGCACAAATTATCCAATTGTCATGGTTTGATTTTTCTTGGCTTGATCTTGAAGAAACACGCCTCGAATTTCTCCCACTCGTTAGATCTCCGAAAAATACTTCGTCTCGAAACGCCCACGCCAAGCTCACAGCCGTGATGCACGCCAAGATCCGGCGACCACTTGGCTGGGGCAACCTCGCAGCCAGCCCGGCGCCCGCCGACGCCACGCCCTCGGCGGTGTCGGCGCTCAAGAGATCACAGCGCATCAGCATGCGCTTCGCCCACCTTCGCCTCCGCCACGACCTCGGCAACGTCCGCGTATCCATATCCTTGTAGCGCCCGTCGCAGCGCTTACCCGCGCGCATCCACCCCGTCCTCTCGGCACATAGCAGCGCACCGCCCATCTTGTTTCTCCCCTCCAGCTCGGCCTCGGCCTCGCCTTGCGCCCATACCCATGTGTGCCCGGCGTCTTGCCCCGCCCCGCCCTACGCTGTTCTCGATTTTTGTCCTTTAATTCTTCGTCTCTTCGTTCCCGATCCGGTTACAATTTATTTACCAAAAATAAATAAACCTAGATCTAGACTAGTCTATTACATTGATCAAATCAAACAAATCCTAGTCTACTCGTGGATTTTCTCACGAGGCAAAACAAATCCGCACTAATCGAATTAAAAAAAACCACAGTTTATATGCATGCAAAATAAAACATTAAAATCCATGACAATTGGATACCTGCAAAATAGATCTAACAGTTCTACTATCCAATTTCAAATTTAATGTCCATGAATTAAATTACAATTTTAAAAATTGAGTTCAAAAACCGTGGCTCGATACGGTTGTTGGGGAATGAGTTGCACGGGATCTATTAAGGTGAATATTTAAATACAAATTTAATTCATTAATTATTACTAGCATGAATTAGTCCTATATTAATTCAAATAATAATTGCAACAACATATCATGCATATAAAAAGCCACGTAAAACCTACGCATGTGGAATCTACGGGTTTACGTGAACGTACCTCTCGGGATGGTAGTGGCTTTGGTCGGACGGACTAACCAAAAGGACTTCCCAAGTATTCCCTTAGCCCTTGCTCAACTATCCGGTGGAAGGACACTCGTCGAACAATTAATAAAAGGAAAAAATAAACTTTGTTGCACAACCTTTGTGGATTTGCTAATATTTCCAGCACATGGAATTGTACTTGGGAATGAACTAATCATCCCCTATTTATAGGAGAGGAGTTGGTCGAAATTCTTGTAGAAAAACAATGTGGGAAAGACTTTTCTTGGTCACCAAGAAATCTTGAATATATCTTCTATATTCTTTTTCCCATAATTAAAATATTCCACAAAAATCCCACTTCCTCAATTATTGATAAATTTCGAAAATTTAATGTGCAAAATTCCAAGATTTGGATCTTCTTGAACTTATGAGATATTCTTGTATTTCAAGAAATACATATCTTCCATAATATCTTTTCAAGAAAATCAAGAAAATCTTTCTTGCCCATTATATTTCAAAATTTTCGAAAATTTCAATATAGATAACCTAGTGGGAGATTTCTTGAATTTAATGAGATAATCTTGTATTCCAAGAATACATATCTTCATTCCATAACAAAATTCAAAGAAAATCTTTCTCCCAACATATCTATAAATTTTGAAATTTTTGGTTGGAAAATTAAGCAACAATATTTATTTTATTTTAATCACCTTTTTCAGTTATTGGACTATTTGTTGGGCTACTCAGGGGGCCTTTAGGAGAATTAAGATTGGACCTTCTAATGGATCTTGAATATCTAATATTGAGCCACAATATAATTCAAGCCCATAAATATTAATTAATCCCACTACATAATTAATATTGCACTATCCATCTTAACCCATATTACAGTCAATATGGCTCCCGGTCATTATTTCCCGTGTTTAAGATTATCTAGCCCATTAATTAATTCAAGCCACTGAAATAGCTTTTCGTTAATTAATATCTTTTGTCCTTGGTCGAGAGCGGTTCAACATTATTATCCATACCGAAACTAATTCCACTTGCAAGATTTGGTATGATAAAACTTATGAACCTCCCAAGGGGGGCAAATCAAGCAAGCGTGCTTTGCACCATTCGATTCTTCGTATTAAATCTTAGCAATCACATGTGACCAATAATATTGCCCAAGATAAAAAGTATTGAATCTCTCTGATTCGCTACCCATGATAAGTCAAAGCAATAGTTACCAATCCCACGTGATCCTATTTAAGGGACGAAGGTTAAGAAACAACGAACCAATCGAGGTCTAATTCTTCCTTGTTCGATTCAAGAATTTATCCTCCTCAGAGGTCCTATTCAAATAAGATCACCATGCACTAGTGTAATCTCTTGGTCAAGACAAACCAATCTGAGCCTTACACCTCAACCTTTCGCGATGGTTGTTCATTTCCACCTAGGTCGTGAATGGCGTACTTTTAGTTACAAGGGACTGTTAATTTAATCTTCTGTGATCTGGTATCACTAAATTAACTAAAATGTAACATGTACGAATTATTGAACAGTTATGCAGTAAATATGTGTAACATTCAATCATATTTAAAGCATCAGTGATAAACAATTTATTTCAGTAAATAAGTCTGGAAATTCAGTTTCGATTATACAAAGTAAAAAGCATACTTTTCAGTATAATCCCAACAAAACAGGCACCCAGAGCTTGGAACCAAAGTTTTGATCATGTAATAAAGTCTTATGGGTTTGATCAAAATGAGTTTTAAAGTTGTGTGTATAAGAAGCGTATCGGAACTGCATTGGTATTCTTAGTACTATACGTAGATAACATTGTTATCATCGGGAACGATGTGAAGGTGTTATCAGACGTAAGGGCATGGCTTTCAAAACATGTTTGATATGAAAGACTTAGGGAAAACGGGACACATCCTTGGGCTCAAGATCACTCGAGATCGCAAGAAAAGGATGATCGGGTTATTGCAAGTTTCATACATAGACACTGGTTTTTGAAATGATTCAGCATGCAAGATTCCAAGAAAGGATTCGTACCTTTCAGACTTGGAATCCATCTATCCAAGAAAATGTTCCCTAAGATAAAAAGGAGATAAATGACATGAAAGGCATTCCTTGTGCTTCGGCTGTCGGAAACCTTATGTATGCAATGCTGAGTACGAGACCGGATATCTGCTTTGCCGTAGGTATGGTAGCAAGATATCAAAGTAACCCAGGGAAAGCGCATTGGACGACAGTTAAAAACATTCTGAAGTGTCTGAAAAAGAACTCGGGATAGAATGTTGATTTATCAGTCAGATACTCCAATCCCCATTGGCTACACGGACTCGGATTTCCAATCAAATTTAGATTCCAGAAATTATCTGCCTCAGTTAGTGTGTTTCCATTTGGGTAGTGTAGCCATACAATGGACGAGTGTGAAGCAGAAATGCATCACTGACTCAACCATGGAAGTCGGGTAAGTAGCTGCTTGTGAAGCAGTGAAAGAACCGATTGGGCTCTAGATCTTCTTAGTGGACTTGGATGGTGTTCTGAATTTGTCTAGCAATATCTGCTAGGGGCAATTGCAAATTAAGAGAACCAATAGTCCACGAGTAAAACAAACACATTAAAGGAAAGACATCTTATACGAGAAATCGTTAAGAGAGGAGATATAGATGTGGCAAAGATAGCGTCCGAGGATGCGACTGCGAGATCCATTCACAAAGCGCCCCTCCTCAATACATTCGAGACACATGTGAGTGGAATGGGTGTCAAGACCATTGCCAATCGCTTTGAGTATAAGTGGGAGAAATTATTAGGTTCGTGTAGGTGACATTAGATGTCACGGACTCGCGAGACATGTTGTAGTATACTTAAAAAGGACTTTGAGTATAAGTGGGAGATTGTTGGGATTATCTTTGAAAAGTATGCCTTTTACTTTGTATAATCGAAAACCTAATTTTCGGACTTTATTTATTGAAATAATTTTTTATCACCGATGCTTTAAATATGATTGAATGTTACATATATTTCTTTGCATAAGCTGTTCAATAATTAAATGCGTGTTACATTGTAGTTAATTTAGTGATACCGGATCACGTAAGAATAAATTAACAAATCCTTGTAACTAAAAGTACGCCATTCATGACCTAGATGGAAATGAACAACCATCGCGAAAGGTTGAGGTGTAAAGCTCAGATTGGTTTGTCTTGACCAAGAGATTACACTAGTGCATGACTAATGCGCTGGATAGGACCTACAGGAGGATAAATTCTTCAGAACTAGACAAGGAAGAATTAGACCTCAGTGGTTCGTTGTTTCTTAACCTTCGTCGCTTAAATAGGATCACGTGGGATTGGTAACTATTGCTTTGACTTATCATGGGTAGCGAATCAGAGAGATTCAATACTTTTTATCTTGGGCAATATTATTGGTCACATGTGATTGCTAAGATTTAATACGAAGAATCGTGTGCAAGTACACTTGCTTGATTTGCCCCCTTGGGAGGTTCATAAGTTTTATCATACCAAATCTTGCAAGTGGAATTAGTTTCCGGTATGGATAATAATGTTGAACCGTTCCTCGACTAAGGACAAAAGATATTAATTAACGGAAAGCTATTTCAGTGGCTTGAATTAATTAATGGGCTAGATAATCTTAAACACGGGAAATAATGACCGGGAGCCATATTGACTGTAATATGGGTTAAGATGGATAGTGCAATATTAATTATGTAGTGGGATTAATTAATATTTATTGCCTTGAATTATATTGTGGCTCAATATTAGATATTCAAGGTCCATTAGAAGGTCCAATCTTAATTCTCCTAAAGGCCCCCTGAGTAGCCCAACAAATAGTCCATTAACTGAAATGATGATTAAAATAAAATAAATATTGTTGCTTAATTTTTCCTCTATTTTTCGAAAATTGTGGACTAAAGAGGGAGAATGATTTTCTTTGAATTTTGTTATGGAATGAAGATATGTATTCTTGGAATACAAGATTATCTCATTAAATTCAAGAAATCTCCCACTTGGTTATTTCATAAGAGAATTTCGAAATTTTGAAAATATAGTGGGCAAGAAAGATTTTCTTGATTTTCTTGAAAAGATATTATGGAAGATATGTATTTCTTGAATTACAAGAATATCTCATAAATTCAAGAAGATCCAAATCTTGGATTCTTGCACACAATAAATTTTCGAAAATCACCATATATGAGGAGGTGGGATTTTTTGTGGAATATTTTAATTATGGGAAAAAGAATATAAGAGATATATTCAAGATTTCTTGGTGGCCAAGAAAAGTCTTTTCCCACATTGATTTTCTACAAGAATTTCGACCCCCTCCTCTCCTATAAATAGGGGATGATTAGTTCATTCCCAAGTACAATTCCATGTGCTGAAAATATTAGCAAATCCACAAAGGTGGTGCAACAAAGTTTATTTTTTTCCTTTTTTAATTGTTCGACGAGTGTCCTTCCACCGGATAGTTGAGCAAGGGCTAAGGGAATACTTGGGAAGTCCTTTTGGTTAGTCCGTCCGACCAAAGCCACTACCATCCCGAGAGGTACGTTCACGTAAACCCGTAGATTCCGCATGCGTATGTTTTACGTGGCTTTTTATATGCATGATATGTTGTTGCAATTATTATTTGAATTAATATAGGATTAATTCATGCTAGTAATAATTAATGAATTAAATTTGTATTTAAATATTCACCCCGAATAGATCTGTGCAACTCATTCCCCAACAACTGGTATCAGAGCCACTGTTTCGGGCTCCGAATTTTTTAAATTGTAATTTAAGTCGTGGACATTAAATTTGAAATTGGATAGTAGAACTGTTTGATCTATTTTGCAGGTATCCAATTGCCATGGATTTTAATGTTTATTTTTGCATGCATATAAACTGTGGTTTTTTAATTCTATTCGTTCGGATTTATTTTGCCTCGTGAGAAAATCCACGAGTAGACTAGGATTTGTTTTATTTGATCAATGTAATAGACTAGTCTAGATCTAGGTTTATTTATTTTTTGTAAATAAATTGTAACCGGATCGAACGAAAAAGAGACGAAGAATTAAAGGATGAAATCCGTAACCGTGCTTAGCGGCGCGCGCCAAGACTGCACGCGCATGGGTGCGTGGGCGTGGCCGAGCAGCCGGAGAGCGCGCGAGAGAAGGGCGGCTGCAAGACAGCGCGCTGCCTTCCAAAGCCGAAGCGACGGGCGATATATCTGTAGGCGGATCTGTGGCCTTGATACGCTGGCGCTGTGCCGATACGCTGGCGCGCGGCGATACGGGCGCCGCGAAGGTCGGCGGAGGCGGGGTTAGTTGCGGCTGGCGGGATCTTTGGGCGAATCTTGGCGTCGCCGCCGAGATCTGGCCCACACTCGCCGAGGCGTGCTTAGGCATCGGGCGGGGCGTCTTTGCCGGGCAAAGGTCGAAATTTAGAGGTCGTCTAGGACAAGTGGCTTTGGATCGCGGCGCATCCCCATCATGAAAGCTACTTGGCGTGGCGGTTCGAGACAAAGTATTTTTTTTTCGAGACGAACGAGTGGGAGAAATTCGAGACGTGTTTCTTCAAGATCAAGCCAAGAAAAATCAAACCATGATTTGTTGGATAATTTGTGCCCAATATGTTTATTTTTTACGTTTTGCTTGATTTATTTGGCTATCTTATGCTTTATTTAATTTGTTTAAATGTGTTTGCATGAGGGTTGCCAAATGGAAAAATCTCACCTTCAAAATTACTAAGTATGTTTAAATAATTAATTGACAATTTTATTCCTGATAATAAAATTGAATTAATTTTCTGACCTCCATGATTTATTTATTTGTGAATTCTTTTGGAGAAATTCCCCACTTTGATGGTCAAAAGATAGGTTTCACATGAATGAATTCCAAACGGATGATTGTGGGTTATTACTAGTGGCGGCGATGACCCTCCCCACGAGGCTCGATCAAAGTGAAATAGTAATCCTGTATTTAATCATGGTTATTACTTAGGTATAAAATTGATATGCATATACTTCCTCAAGTCCTGTCGAATTTTATATTGGTCAAGTGGGGAGCCAACTATTAATCTGGATATTAAAGGTTTGTAATTCTTCTTGTTTGTAACTCGCTTGAATGTGTTTAAATAATGACCCACCCCACGTGGCTTATTTAAACTGTTTTTGAGATGTTGGTGATGCATGTTCATTTTTTTTTTTTTTTAATATGATGCATGTGATCAAACCTTGTGATATTTTTGTGCTTATGCATATTATTATTTATTTCAGTTCATCATGTCACAACCTTTTAATCCACTATTCAATATACTGAAAGACAATTTGCTCACTGGAGAAAATTTTGTTGATTGGAATCGAAAACTCACTATTGTCCTCACTGCACAAAGCCATAACTGGGTTCTGACCACACCTAAACCGGATAAACCATCAGATGAGTCCACTAAAATGGTTAAGAAAGAGTATGCTGACTGGGAGCGGTCTAACGAAATGGCAAAGTGTACCATCTTGGTTTCTATGTCAGATGTGTTGCAACACCAACACCAGAATGTTGAGACCGCTGCGGGAATCATGACTAGTCTTAAAGCGATGTTTCAACATCAGAACCGTGTGGCTCGTCAGATCACCATGAGGGACTTGCTCTCTATGAAAATGGTGGAGGGAACGCCCGTAAGGGAGCACGTTCTCCAGATGATGGCTCACCTTAATAAACTTGAGGTACTTGGCGTTGAATACGATATCGAGACCCAAATCGATTTCGTGCTCCATTCTTTGCCGAAAAGCTTTGAATAATCAGAAGTTCTCGATGCCTGATCTGTTGCAAGCTTTAGTCTCGGCAGAGGCGATATTGGGGCAGAAAAGCCAAGCCTTGGTGGCAAACGGACCTTCTTCTTCTTCTAGACCAAGGGGTGGTAAGAACAAGAAAAGGAACAAAGGCCACAAGCAAGTGAACTCAAGTGTTGCCAATGGCAAAGATAAGGTGAAGAAGGGTGGTGGAGTGAACAAGCCAGCTAAGGGGAAGTGCTTCAACTGCGGTGAGAAAGGACATTGGAGGTCAGCCTGTTCCAGACCTAAGAGGGATGGAAAGAAAGGCAATTCTCACGCACTAGTTGTTGAAACTTGTTTAGCGGCGTATGCCTCCCATTTTGTGGGTGGTGGATACGGGATCCACTAATCATGTTTGTTTCACATTACAGGGGTTCAAGCGGACCCGGCAACATAGTGGGAGTGAGGTCCTCATCACACTGGGCGATGCTACGAGAGTGGCAGCTGAAGCAGTGGGAGAAGTGCACCTGTCTTTTGAAGACAGTGTTTTAATTTTTGAGATATTCTGTACGTTCCGGATTTTAGAAAGAATTCGTTTTCAGTTTCTAAACTTTTATGATGGATATTTGGTTACTTTTTAATAAAGTTTTTACCATTTTTCTTTTGATAAATTTATCTGTCATGGAACGTTGTTGAATGATCTCTATACAATTAATTGTGCACACCACTCACGAAATGTATCCTAAAACACATCAACTGTTTCCGAGAAAAGAAAAATGTTCATCAGACGTGAACGAGACACTTCTTTGGCATCTAAGATTGGGTCATATAAATCCAAAGAGGATCCAAAGGTTGGTGAGAGACGGTTCACTAGGGCTTCTCCAAGTTGAACCGATTCCAACTTGCAAATCATGTTTGGAGAGTAATATGACCGAGAGGGCATTTGGAGCCAAGGGGAATAGGGCTAAAGAAGTGTTAGAGATCGTTTACAAAGATGTGTGTAGTTCAATGTCAACCAAAGCAAGAGGAGGTTATGAGTAATTTTATTGATGATTACTCAAGGTACATTTTCCTTATGAAGCATGAATCTGAGACCTTTGAGAAATTCTAAGAATTTAAGGCTCAAACAGAGAATCACAAGGAAAAATGTATCAAGTCTCTACGATCTGATCGTGGAGGCGAATACCTCAGCAATGAGTTTTTGAACTACTTATCTGATGAAGGGATTGTATCCCAGCTCACTGCACCCGGAACCCCTCAACAAAACGGGGTTGCAGAGCGAAGAAACATAATTCTTTTGGAAATGGTTAGATCAATGATGAGTTATCTTGGATCTTCCTGAGTCGATTCAAGGGTCATACCTTGAAACAAATGACTTACATTCTCGAACTTGGTGTTATCCAAATCGGTTCCCAAAACCCCAAAGATTTGTGGACCCAAAGCAAAAACTAGTATGAGACACATGAGAATTTTGGGGTGTCCGCCTACGTGTTGGACAAGGAAATCGATAAATTGGATCCTCGATCGAAATTAAAATTTGTTTGTAGGATACCCCGAGGGAACAAAAAGTGTATGTTCTATAGTCTCGAAGATCAAAAGGTGGTCATCCGCACCCACTTTAGATTTTTGGAAGGAGACTATATGAACCAAAGAAAACCCGTATAAGATTACCTTAAATGAGCTTAAAAGGCAAACCTCGATTGCCAAACTATCTTAGATGATATACCAAACGATCGTTTTCTGGCAACCTAACCTCGTCATAGTGGGAGGGTTGTTAGACAGCCCGAGAGATTCATGGGAATAGGAGAGTCCTCGGTTTGATTCCCGAGAATCGGACCCATGGACATATGACAAGGCACTCCAAGATAAGGATCGGGTTTCTTGGCAAAAACAAAGAATGAAAAGCCGAAATGGGTTCTATGTTTCATAATAGAGTGTGGGGCTAGTCGAACCACTTAATGGGGTCAAACCCATTAGATGCAAGTGGGTATATAAGAGGAAAAGAGGACCGGACGGGAAGGTTGAAACCTTTAAAGCAAGACTAGTGGCGAAAGGTTATACTCAGAAAGAAGGGATCGATTATGAGGAAATTTTTTTCACTTTGTAGCCATGCTTAAGTCCATCCGTATTCTCTTATCGATTCTTTGACTTCCGACCTTGAAATCGGCAAATAGATGTCAAAACAGCTTTCCTTAACGGAAGTCTTGATAAAGAGATCTATATGCAACAACACCAAGGTTTAATTGAAACAGGCCAAGAACACCTAGTTTGTAAGCTCAAGAGGTCCATTTACAGACTCAAACAGGCATCCAGAGCTTGGAACCAAATTTTTGATCATATAATAAAGTCTTATGGGTTTGATCAAAACGATTTTGAAAGTTGTGTGCATAAAAGCGTGTCGGAACTGCGTTGGTATTCTTAGTACTATACGTAGATTACATTGTGATCATCGGGAATGATGTAAAGGTGTTATCAGACGTAAGGGCATGGCTTTCAAAATAGTTTGATATGAAAGACTTAGGGAAAGCCGGACAAATCGTTGAGATCAAGATCACTCGAGATCGCAAGAAAAGGATGATCGGGTTATCGCAAGTTTCATACATAGATACTGTCTTGAAATGCTTCAGCATGCAAGATTCCAAGAAAGGATTTGTACCTTTCAGACTTGGAATCCATCTATCCAAGAAAATGTCCCCTAAGGCGCAAAAGGAGATAGATGACATGAAAGGCATTCCTTGTGCTTCGGCTGTCGGAAACCTTATGTATGCAATGCTGTGTACGAGACCGGATATCTGCTTTGCCGTAGGCATGGTAGCAAGATATCAAAGTAACCCAGGGAAAGCGCATTGGACGACAGTTGAAACATTCTGAAGTGTTAGAAAAGAACTCGGGATAAAATGTTGATTTATCAGTCAAATACTCCAATCCCCATCGGCTACACGGACTCGGATTTCCAAACAGGTTTAGATTCCAGAAATTACCTTCCTCAGTTAGTGTGTTTCCATTTGGGAAGTGTAGCCATCAAATGGACGAGTGTGAAGAAGAAATGCATCACTGACTCAACCATGGAAGTCGAGTAAGTAGCTGCTTGTGAAGCAGTGAAAGAACCGATTGGGCTCTAGATCTTCTTAGTGGACTTGGATGGTGTTCTGAATTTGCCTAGCAATATCTGCTAGGGGCAGTTGCAAATTAAGAGAACCAAGAGTCCACGAGTAAAACAAACACATTAAAGGAAAGACATCTTATACGAGAAATTGTTAAGAGAGGAGATATAGATGTGGCAAAGATAGCGTCTGAGGACAGCCTAGCAGATCCATTCACAAAGCATCTGCCTCTGAATACATTCGAGAAATGTGTGAGTGGAATGGGTGTCAAGACCGTTGCCAATCTGCTTTGAGTATAAGTGGGAGAAATTATTAGGTTCGTGTAGGTGACATTAGATGTCACGGACTACGCGAGACATGTTGTAGTATACTTAAAAGCAGACTTTGAGTATAAGTGGGAGATTGTTGGGATTATACTGAAAAGTATGCTTTTTACTTTGTATAATCGAAACTGAATTTTCAGACTTATTTACTGAAATAAATTGTTTATCACTGATGCTTTAAATATGATTGAATGTTACATATATTTACTGCATAACTATTCAATAATTCGTACGTGTTACACTGTAGTTAATTTAGTGATACCAGATCACAGAAGACTAAATTAATAGTCCCTTGTAACTAAGAGTACGCCATTCACGACCTAGATGGAAATGAACAACCATCGCGAAAGGTTGAGGTGTAAGGCTCAGATTGGTTTGTCTTGACCAAGAGATTACACTAGTGCATGACTGATGCGCTGGATAGGACCTACAGGAGGATAAATTCTTCAAAACTGAACAAGGAAGAATTAGACCTCAGTGGTTCGTTGTTTCTTAACCTTCGTCCCTTAAATAGGATCATGTGGGATTGGTAACTATTTCTTTGACTTATCATGGGTAGCGAATCAGAGAGATTCAATACTTTTTATCTTGGGCAATATTATTGGTCACATGTGATTGTTAAGATTTAATACGAAGAATCATGTGCAAGTACGCTTGCTTGATTTGCCCCCTTGGGAGGTTCATAAGTTTTATCATACCAAATCTTGCAAGTGGAATTAGTTTCCGGTATGGATAATAATGTTGAACCGTTCCTCGACCAAGGACAAAAGATATTAATTAACGGAAAGCTATTTCAGTGGCTTGAATTAATTAATGGGCTTGATAATCATAAACACGGGAAATAACGACCGGGAGCCATATTGACTGTAATATGGGTTAAGATGGATAGTGCAATATTAATTATGTAGTGGGATTAATTAATATTTATGGGCTTGAATTATATTGTGGCTCAATATTAGATATTCAAGGTCCATTAGAAGGTCCAATCTTAATTCTCCTAAAGGCCCCCTGAGTAGCCCAACAAATAGTCAATTAACTGAAAAGGTGATTAAAATAAAATAAATATTGTTGCTTAATTTTTCCTCTATTTTTCGAAAATTATGGATTAAAGAGGGAGAAAGATTTTCTTTGAATTTTGTTATGGAATGAAGATATGTATTCTTGGAATACAAGATTATCTCATTAAATTCAAGAAATCTCCCACTTGGTTATTTCATAAGAGAATTTCGAAATTTTAAAAATATAGTGGGCAAGAAAGATTTTCTTGATTTTCTTGAAAAGATATTATGGAAGATATGTATTTCTTGAATTACAAGAATATCTCATAAATTCAAGAAGATCCAAATCTTGTATTCTTGCACACACTAAATTTTTGAAAATCACCATATATGAGGAGGTGGGATTTTTTGTGGAATATTTTAATTATGGGAAAAAGAATATAGGAGATATATTCAAGATTTCTTGGTGACCAAGAAAAGTCTTTTCCCACATTGATTTTCTACAAGAATTTCGACCCCCTCCTCTCCTATAAATAGGGGATGATTAGTTCATTCCCAAGTACAATTCCATGTGCTGAAAATATTAGCAAATCCACAAAGGTGGTGCAACAAAGTTTATTTTTTTCCATTTGTTAATTGTTCGACGAGTGTCCTTCCACCGGATAGTTGAGCAAGGGCTAAGGGAATACTTGGGAAGTCCTTTTGGTTAGTCCGTCCGACCAAAGCCACTACCATCCCGAGAGGTACGTTCACGTAAACCCGTAGATTCCGCATGCGTAGGTTTTACGTGGCTTTTTATATGCATGATATGTTGTTGCAATTATTATTTGAATTAATATAGGATTAATTCATGCTAGTAATAATTAATGAATTAAATTTGTATTTAAATATTCACCTGAATAGATTTGTGCAACTTATTCCCCAACACCCTCTCCTATAAATAGGGGATGATTAGTTCATTCCCAAGTACAATTCCATGTGCTGGAAATATTAGCAAATCCACATAAGTGGTGCTACAAAGTTTATTTTTTCCTTTTGTTAATTGTTCGAGGAGTGTCCTTCCACCGGATAGTTGAGCAAGGGCTAAGGGAATACTTGGGAAGTCTTTTTGGTTAGTTCGTCCGACCAAAGTCACTGCCATCCCGAGAGGTACGTTCACGTAAACCCGTAGATTCCGAATGCGTAGGTTTTACGTGGCTTTTTATATGCATGATATGTTGTTGCAATTATTATTTGAATTAATATAGGATTAATTCATGCTAGTAATAATTAATGAATTAAATTTGTATTTAAATATTCACCCCGAATAGATCTGTGCAACTCATTCCCCAACACTAGAATCCAGCTTGCGTCTTGTAGAGCTTCCTCTACTGTAGTTGGTTCTTTCAAAGACAGATAACAACAGTACATGGCACTTTCACCAATCTGATGTCTAGTTTTGACTCTATCAGATGGGTCTCCGATAATCAGATCAGTTGGATGACTGGTAATCCAGTCCTTCTACTCTGATTTGCATCTATTTGGAGAACATCATCCATTTCTGATAGTAGTTCATTACTAGTGATTGGGAGTGGTGCAGAAGTATGATCCACTTGATAAGAACATGTCTCAGCTGGTGTTGGACTCATCATGTGCTGATGTCTGTTCGTAGAAACTTCAGGAGTTCCCTCTGAACCAGATGGTTCGATTGATCTTTATCTCGGTTTGTACCGAACTTCTTCACCGACCGGTTATGCGTGCCTTAGGGTCCGATTGACTGTTGAATCGAGAAGATCAAGTTCTGGGATATAGACTTTTATGTGTTCAGCTTCTTTCTCCTTGATACTTAGCTGATCCATTTTATGCGTATCAGGTAGCGGTTGATCTGGTACGGCTTGTTCTGAGGTAACTTTCTCTTATTCAGAAGATGTCTCATCAAAGACCACATGGGGTGTTTCTTCCACAACTAGGGTTCGTTTGTTGTAAACCGTGAAAGCCTTGCTGGATGAGGTATATCCTAAGAATATACCCTCATCTGACTTGGCCTCAAAAGTCTTCAACTGACTTTTCTCATTGTTGTGAATGAAACACTTGCACACAAAAACATGGAAGTATGAAACACGAGGTTTTCTGCCCTTCCACAGTTCATAGGGTGTTTTGAAGTGAGTCTTAGTCAGAGAACATTTGTTCTGAATGTGGCATCTGCGATGTTGATTATACGCTTGAAAATGGCTTGGTGTCGCATGTTCAGCTAACATAGTGCGAGCAGCTTCCTTGAGAGTTCTGTTTCTCCGTTCTGCTACTCCATTTTGTTGTGGCGTTCTTGCAGCTGACGTTTCATGTTGTATACCAAACTCAGTGCAAAAATCAGTAATAAAAGAATTCAGGAATTCTGTACCTTTATCTGATCTGATTTTTACTATGCTGACACCCTTTTCGTTTTGTAGTTTCTTAAGCAGCTCGGGTATCTTTGTAGTTGTCTCGTTCTTCTTGTATAAGAATATAACCCAAGTAAACTTGGAATAATCATCCACGATTACCAGAGTATATTTGCGTCCATTGAGACTGACTGGTGTAACTGGTCCGAATAGATCCATATGGAGAGCGATTCGCGATTCTCTTGGATCTTTGTCCGTATTCCTTTGAATGAAGCTTTAACTTGTTTTCCTTCCGACACGCGGCACATGTCGATCCTCCTTTGAGAATACTTCATTCGGAAGTCCCTCAACCAAAGGCACCCTAGCTATCTTGTTAAGAGTCTTAAAGTTCAGATGACTCATTCTTTTATGCCAGAGCCAACTGCTACTCTTGGAACTCTTGACAATTAAGCATGCATTTCTTGGGCAACTGTTCCAATCTGCTGTGTAGATCGTCCCTTTCCTTGAACCAGTTAGCAAGATTTGTTGAGTAGCTCGATTCCTAATCGTACACTTATCACTCGAGAACTCAACGTTGAATCCGTTGTCGCAGAATTGTGATACTGATAGTAGATTGTGCTTTAATCCTTCGACATACGAGACTCCAGTTACTTGTACATCATCATTCTCTAAGGTTTCGAATCCTTTGGTAAAACCAAAGTTATCATCACCGAAGAGTACACGTGGGCCTTCTTGTTCTTTGTAAGAGCTAAGGAGATGTTTGCTTCCAGTCATGTGCCTTGAGCATCCACTATCGATGTACCAGATAGTTGCTTGTACACCTCCTTTGTTGGTCAGTCCCACGCGAACCTGCAATCGAATCAGGCTTTAGGTACCCCTTTGGAATTGGGTCCTGAGGTGGGGATTTAGGGATCCACACAAACAGGGCACTTCTATTGTAATCAAATAGATCAGAAGGCATGATTTGTCTCCCATACATATCAACATAATCATACGTCTTTTTATATGCTTTCTGATTTGTATGATTATTCGTGTGAGCCTTGGGTGAATCAGAAGACTTGAGATTTTTCTTTATATTTTGTCTTCCTTTAACCCAGTGGGGCTCAGGTGCAGTAGCCCTAGATCTCTGGTTATAAGGGTAGATACGACTGCTACCGTTAAAAGATTCATATCTCTTTGGCATAGAAGGTCTTTGCAGTTTACCTATAGCTTTCTTATTAGGCAGCTGACCTCGATTGGGTCTCAGATTAGATTTCCCTTTTACAGGTTGTCTCTTCTGATACCTAATCTGCTGATCAGGTTGAGGTTTCTTCAGAAGAACTGGGTTCTTCTGTTGATTCCTCGGCTGATGCTTAATCAGTTGGGGTCCATTTATGTTCCCTTTCTGATTAGGCACTTGCCTTACTTGCTCAGCAGGTCTCTTTCCCTTATCAGATACATTTTTAGCTTTTTGTGTATCTTTGTCAGAGACTCGTTTGATTACACCCTTCTGAAGTGAACCAAACGGGGCTTTTGAGGATGTAGAAGGGTTCTCATACCCAATTCCCTTCTTGTTAGTCGACGTTCGAAAATAGGTGTTCATATCTTGAACGGTTTTTGATGACTTCGTGAAAACCTCTATTTTCTTACGCAAACTATCCTTAGTAGATTTTAGACTCTCATGTAGTCGGAATAGCTCATCAAACTTAGCTTGTAGGATTTTGAAATCATCAGCTTGTTGTTTGTTGATTGCTAGCTGATATTTGATCTGCTTCTCGATCGAAGATTTAACCTTGAACATTAAGTTCCTCGCCATTACCTTCCGAAAGCGATTTTAATTTATTTTCGATTCACCAATTTTCTTTCTTGACAGTGTTCTCTTTAACAAGATGATTATTTCTGATCCTTAGCTTGTCATTTTCAGCTTCCACTATTGTATAAGTGTCTCTTTTGATTAGAGATCATCAAGCAATTGCTCGTCGTAGAGTTGCAAGTCAATCTCTCAAAGAAAGTAAATAATAATAGTGGTGTGGAAATTGAAAAAAGGAAGGTTTGGAGGTTACCTCAGATTGGTCTTCCTCCCTGGCCATCAGGCAGATTTCATCGTCATCTAAAGAGAATATCAGATCTTCATGGTCGAAGAAATCATTTGCATTGCTTATCGACGCCAAATCTTCTCTGATGAGTAGCCAGAATCCTCAGAAGGCAGATAGGAATCATCAATTCCTGATGTGTCAGCAACCATGGCTTTTTTTCTTTAAAGCGTAGCTCTCTTTTGTTCCGCTTCTCTTCTCTTTCTCTGGGAGTCAGGTCTGTGCAGGCGTCGGAGTTGTAGTGACTGGTTTCAAGCGATTGAAGCATGATCCACTATCCACGGAACTTCCTCCGCGGGTGAGACACTTCGCAGTAGGATCTGTCGAGAGACTTTCCTTTCGATTGTAATCCGACTCCTTCGCAGATCATATCTCTTCTCTCGTCTGACCGATCATCTCTTTTATCATCTCTGTGATCCCTTCGTTCATCAGATCTATTCCTTTCTAGTGATCTGTCAGTTGGCCTCCTGTTCCTTCTGTCTTGATAATCCTTGTAGAATCTGCGATACTTACCGAGTTGAATATTTGATCTTTCAAGTTTCCTGGTAAGTAAAGCGATCTGTTCAGCTTGGTTTATGATGTTTCCAACAGGTTCAGTGGCCTTTGATCTGCTGTTGGTTGCTTTGAATGCAACTGATTTAGATGTGGAGGTTGAGGCTTCAGCAGGCGTCTCGTCTTCATCTGCTTGCCCTCTTTAGATTAGATCGAACTCGTGGGCTTTAAGGCTTAGGAACAAGCTACTTGGTTTCATCTTGGTGATGTCTTGGTAATCCTTGATTACCTTGACTTTCATGTCCCACTTCTTGGTGAGAGATCTCAGTATCTTGTAATTGATGTCTTTGTCTGACATCTCCCTTCCAAGTTCTCGTAGCTTGTTTACTGACATGGTGATCCTCCCATCGAGCTTGTTGATGGTCTCGTTGGGCATCATTTTGAGCTTTTCGAACTTCACCAGTTCAGCTTGTAGTCGGCTGTCTTTGATCTGATCATTTCCTTCGCATATCTCAGCAAGAGTATCCCACATTTGTTTCGCTGTTTTGAGATACTTTATCTTCTCTTTGGTGACCTTATCCATCGTCTTCATGATTATATGTCTGGCGATTGTATCTAGAGTATCTTGCTTTTCTTTCTTAGCATCCATCGTATTTGAACTTTTTCGAACAAGACTTCCAGGTGCATGATCTGGATCTCCTCCAACCGCTGGGTTGTCGTGATATATGATGATGGGTCTGTTGGGATTATACTGAAAAGTATTCTTTTACTTTGTATAATCGAAACTGAATTTCCAGACTTATTTACTGAAATAAATTGTTTATCACTGATGCTTTAAATATGATTGAATGTTATATATATTTCTTTGCATAACTGTTCAATAATTAAATGACGTGTTACATCAGTAGTTAATTTAGTGATACCGATCACGTAGATTAAATTAACAAATTCCTTTGTAACTAAAAAGTACGCCATTCACGACCAGATGGAAATGAACAACCATCGCGAAAGGTTGAGGTGTAAGGCTCGATTGGTTTGTCTTGACCAAGAGATTACACTAGTGCATGACCGATCTTGTTGAATAGGACCTCTGAGGAGGATAAATTCTTGAGAATCGAACAAGGAAGAATTAGACCTCAGTGGTTCGTTGTTTCTTAACCTTTGTCCCTTAAATAGGATCACGTGGGATTGGTAACTATTGCTTTGACTTATCATGGGTAGCGAATCAGAGAGAGATTCAATACTTTTTATCTTGGGCAATATTATTGGTCACATGTGATTGCTAAGATTTAATATGAAGAATCGTGTGCAAAATGCGCTTGCTTGATTTGCCCCCTTGGGAGGTTCATAAGTTTTATCATACCAAATCTTGCAAGTGGAATTAGTTTCCCAGATGGATAATAATGTTGAACCGTTCCTCGACCAAGGACAAAAGATATTAATTAACGGAAAGCTATTTCAAATGGGCTTAAATTAATTAATGGGCTAGATAATCTTAAATACGAAAATAATGACCGGAGCCATATTGATTTGTAATATGGGTTAAGATGGATGGTGCAATATTAATTATGTAGTGGGATTAATTAATATTTATGGGCTTGAATTATATTGTGGCTCAATATTAGATATTCAAGATCCATTAGAAGGTCCAATCTTAATTCTCCTAAAGGCCCCCTGAGTAGCCCAACATATAGTCCAATAACTGAAAAGGTGATTAAAATAAAATAAATATTGTTGCTTATATTTCCTCTAAATTTTTGAAAATTATGGATAAAAGAGGGAGAAAGATTTTCTTTGAATTTTGTTATGGAATGAAGATATGTATTCTTGGAATACAAGATTATCTCATTAAATTCAAGAAATCTCCCACTTGGTTATTCATGAGAGAGATTTCGAAATTGTTGAAAATAGAGGGCAAGAAAGATTTTCTTGATTTTCTTGAAAAGATATTATTGATGATATGTATTTCTTGAAATACAAGAATATCTCATAAATTCAAGAAGATCCAAATCTTGGAATCTTGCATCATCAAATTTTTGAAAATAATGTCCATAATAGAGGAGGTGGGATTTTTGTGGAATATTTTAATTATGGGAAAAAGAATATAAGGGATATATTCAAGATTTCTTGGTGACCATGAAAAGTCTTTTCCCACATTGAAATATCACATAAATTTCGTTAACCCTCCCTCCTATAAATAGGGGATGATTAGTTCATTCCCAAGTACAATTCCATGTGCTGGAAATATTAGCAAATCCACATAAGTGGTGCAACAAAGTTTATTTTTTCATTTTGTTAATTGTTCGCTAGTATCCTTCCACCGGATTGTCGAGCAAGGGCTAAGGGAATACTTGGGAAGTCCTTTTGGTTAGTCCGTCCGACCAAAGCCACTGCCATCCCGAGAGGTACGTTCATGTAAACCCGTAGATTCCGCATGCGTAGGTTTTACGTGGCTTTTTATATGCATGATATGTTGTTGCAATTATTATTTGAATTAATATAGGATTAATTCATGCTAGTAATAATTAATGAATTAAATTTGTATTTAAATATTCACCCCGAATAGATCTATGTAAATCATTCCCCAACAGGGTCCTCGTTCAATGACTTCCATCATTCTGCCGTTTATCGATCCCAGATGGTTGCACATGTATATAGTCCAATCTGCATACTCATCAATTGAAAACTTAGGCAAATCATGATATATACCAGAGGTATTATCCATGCTGAGTGATTTTGAAAACGAATGAGTTTTGAAAACGGTTTTTCAAGATCTGTTCAAATGACCACAAAGATTCTTCCTCAAGAATCGATGATACTCAAAGCCAGTGGTCTGTAGCACCACTGATCTGATACCACTTGTATGTCCCAAACGGGTTTTGTGAGGGCAGAAGTCTAGAGGGGAGGGGTGAATAGACTTCTGAAAACTTTTCGTGCGGATCAGGTGTGATTGCAGATTTCCTGATCAGAGTGCTAGTGAGTCAGTTTGGACTGATGTTCAATCTTACTGAGTGCCTGGGGGCAGATCAGTTTAATATCTGTCAGTTTAACCGAGAGTGCGGAAGCTTGTAAATACCCGTGTAAAAAAACAGTTTATCAATTCAGATTCTTAAGTCAGTTTTCAACCGGCTGACTAAGGTGTCAACCTGATCAGATCAGTTGCTTGGTGCAGACTGAGCTTAACTTAGAATATGTATGCAGTTTTAAACTCAGTTGTGTGAATAGTGTAAAGCAATAAAGAAAGCAAGTAAATGCACACAAGACTTTATAGTGGTTCAAACGAAACCCGTCTTACGTCCACTCTTCCCTTAACACAGGGGCACCAACTTAACCAACTTAACCAACTGGACTTAGTTTTATGTGTTAGTCCAACACCCAACAAATGTTTATTGAGTTCACACTCAACCGAACCAGAAATCAGAAACTAGAATCCCTAGTCTGAAATCTTGCGGTAACAAACCTAACCTAACTTTGAGTTTGGGTAAAGGTTTGTTGTGGTTCCAACTGGAAATCTATCCTAGTGTTTATGTAGCCAAATGCTAGTGGATAGGATTTCTTGCTAAGAACTATGGGATGAACACTCTAAGAATAATCTTCAAATATGGTGTTCTTCGAGCGGAGATTTTGCTGTAGTTTTTGCTTCTTTTGCGGTGTCTCCGTGTTCGTTCTTAGTGTTGTGTGTTCTTCAATTTTGAAGATCGATCCCATTTTATAGAACTCGAAATCAAAGAGTCGTTGGAGAGCAATTTGAATTTCGGGCTATATTAGGTAGGCTGTAGGATATGATTGTAACGTGCTCCGAATATCGGCGTTGCCGTAGGCATGATTAGCGTCGTTTATGTCTGCAGCGTCGAATCCCGCATTATCAGCTCTATTTGTGCACGTGTCGCTTTCTCCTCGAGCCATGGCCGGCGGCACTTCGCATAATTTGTCCATTAGACGATTGATATTCCTTTTGTAGAATATTCGTCTTGTCTGGTGTACCATTTTGGTTGACGCCAGGTGTGAGCTGATTTGATCAAATAACTGATCAGTCTTCCTTGTAGAGTCTTCTGATGCAGATTGTCTTAGCACAATATCACGGACTTGAATCTTCCGGTAGTCTTCGATCTTGGTGACTCGAGCCTCGATGTATTCGGTCATCTTGAGTCTTGAGTTTGTTCTTGAGTCTTGAGTTTATCTAAGTCTTGAGTTCATCCGAGTCTTGAGTTCATCCGAGTCTTGAGTTTTATCTCAGTCTTGAGTTCATCCCGAGTCTTGATGTCTTCTCGTCTTCACGATCTTGACTTCTTTTCTTGATTTGTTCTTAGCCTTTCGATCATCGACCTTATCCGGGTCATCCGATAATTCGACGACCTATACATATTGAGTTCCCCTCAATATGTGACCTATCTTTACATCGACTATCTATACATTTTAGCTGTTCATCTTAATCTGATTCTAAGTCATCGATCCAAATTGGTCCGATGGTCCTATTATAACTTTGTTTTGGAACTTCCATCAAAACTTAAATACAAATTTCCCAACAATTTCCCCTTTTTGATGGAACCAAAACACTTAATTAGAAAAAAGCAGATACCCACGAATAGAAATGCGGATAATGAAATGCGTACATATTTCCGGAAGATAATGAGATGTTGTCTTAGAATCAGAGAGATGACATATTTCATTCAGACAGGTGTGTGCATTATAGAATACATGAAAAGCGTACCTATCATCTGATTCCAAGTTTTCTTCCTCATGTGTACTTGAACATTTGCAGCTCTTTGGGGATGCCAAACATCTTGTACATCCTTTGCATCGGTTTGTCGGATCTTCTCTTCTATGGATCCCTCCTTTTTCAAAAAATCCATAGTAGGCATTCTTGAATTTTACAAACATCTAGCTTTTTTGTCCGGGCCTTGAAGGGGAAGGAGTAGTTCAAAGGGTGGAGCTTCTGGTATTAGTGACATGATCTTTCCTTCTTTCATCACCGTCTGGTAGAAGTCTGGATACATCGTTTCTAACCAGTTATGAAATTCATCATCATTTTCTGTCTGATCTTGATGAATCGGAATCTTCTCCGGGGCGTATCGTCCACACAACCATTCTCCTCTAATCGATCCCATTCAGAAGCGGATCTAGCCGTCTTACGAGGGATGTCTTTAACGAAAGTGCCGGAAGGGCATTCTTCTCCCAAGCAATCTCCTCTGCTGCGCAGCTTCGTTCTTCCTCTTCCTTCGATGTAGCGATGTTCGGTCCTTAGCCTCTTCTAACCTGCTTCTTGATGGCGGCCTCTCTAATTCTCTGTCTTTGTTTGCTCTTGAACTTGTTAAGAGTCATCCTCGCTTTTGTAGAGAATAATTGGCCTTGTCTCTAATCTTCCGATTGCTTTCATCATCTTGCCTTTAGCTTTCTTTCTCCTCGAGTCCGCTTTCGATTCTTCTTGTTAAATTCTTGACTAATTTCTTAGCGAGTTCAAGGCTCTTGGCACGATCATCGATTTCCATTCTTTTTCTGCGAGCGAAGAAAAGTCTTCAATCTTATCGACTCTCATGATAACCTCTGAAAGAGCAATTTTACCTTTCGATGATCTCTTTGCTATGTTGCTCCACAGTTTCTTTTACTTCAGCAATGAGATCAATAGATGGAGTGGCTGGCAAGTCAGATACAGTGGTTTCTGGTAGAGATGTAATTGTTACCAACTGTGTCTATTTTTCTTTCTTCTCTTTATTTTCTTGTCCTTCCCCCTTTTTGGTTTCATCAAAGAGGTTGGACATCCTACTGATTCGAGCATTGAATTCTTTGTGTGATCTCCTCTCTGAGTTCCTCGACAACAAGAGGAGTGATCTGAACGGTGGCCGGAAGGTGCGGGTTTCAAAAGTGTCTGAGAGTTACTTGATATCTGTCTTGCTTGTTACCCGGAGAAGCTACAAAGTGTTTCCAACCCATATCCATGTGGTTGTCAGTTTTCTCCAAGGATGCCCAGACATTCTCCAATAGTACCTGTGTCTGATTGAGCATATCTATCTGAACTTTGAGTTTGTCAGACTGGAGATTCAGCTTCTCAGCAAGAGGATTAACTAGTTGCATAACTTCAGAGATGATGGCATTGTGCATCCCAACTGTGTGACTTCTTTCTCTGTCAACTAGTTTTGCTTGCTCTTCTTCAAATCGCTTCATCAGATCTGCTGTGAGAGCTGCGAATTTGTCTTCAATAGCAGTCTTGATCCCATCCTGAATCTTCTCAGTATAAAGATCTAGGGTATCAGAGCTCATTGTAGCAGTCTGGTCAGATGTTGAAGCCTTGCCAAGTCGGGTCTCATCTGCAGCACCCATTCTTGGTTCATCGGCAGCTCCCTCATGATCTGTAGGAGGTTGAACGGTTTCCTCCCTGTTATCAGCAATTCCGAACCTTTCATGAATCAACCATCTGATATCATCATCAGATGCCAATTCAACAACGCTTTCAATCCCAGCATGGTTCAAGCACTTCATCTCCAAGTCTACAAAGAAGTCTGATCCCAGAGTTGTCATGAGAATCAGAAATTCTTCAATGCTTTTCAGTCTGATATCCCTCCAGAACACAATCTCTTCTATTTGTTGCTGGATTCCAGGATGTTGATCCAATTCAGGGCATATATCCAGCAGATACTCCTTGATCTGTTGCTTCATTATCCTTATGATGGGGCTTTCTGAAACAGGTGAAGCAAGCACGGTTCTGGTATTGAAGGGATTATGAGAGATGGACACTCGCTTGTCAGATCTCTCAGGTGCTTGTGACTTTGTTTGGAGATTGGGATATTTGTGGTTCGTTTTCAGCCTTTTGAGGGTGTTCAGTTTCCTGAACAGGTTCATTGATTGGTGGTGTGGGAGATCTGGGTGATCTGATAGGTGAGGGTGAGGGTGAGAAGGTTTTGTGAGGAGAGGGTGGTGGTGATGATTTTTGAGGAGAGGGTGATGGTGATTTGGAAGTGGGCGTTGGCGATCTTGCTCTCTGGAAGATCATGGTGAGAGGCAGAGAATCAGATGGTGATTCTTCCTCAGATTGCTCCACTTCTATCCTTCTGACAGATTTCTCTCCTTCTGCTGCGATCATCTGCTCTTCCCTTACTTCTCTGGCAGTGGGCTCAGAGCGGACTGCTATCTTCTCTTCGGATTCCACTTGCATCAGATCCTTCGTTACGCTAACTTCTTTGGCGCGAGAACTTGGAAGCGATCTTCGGAGGAGATGTGACTCTCTTCGACGTTTCCGTGAGCATCTGGTTTCTTAGCGGATCCTTCCTCTTCATCCTCTTTTTTACGGAATGGCCTTTTCACCGCTTGGAAGATCTTGATTGCCTTATCTTTTCCCTTCTTTTCTCCCTTGGGTTTGGGCACATAAGGAGTTGGATCTTCATCAGATTGTCCAGGTAGGGACTCATCCTTGCCCAATATTGCCTTGTGCTTTGCTTGATATATCTTTGCTTCATTCTCATTCCATTCATAGTTCTGTGGAAGCTTATCTGACAGAATGATTGAGATTTTGTGTATGAAGGAGCACTTGGAAGATAAGCACACTACATTGCTCTGGGTCAGTTCGAACTTCCCGGAGTCTTTCCTCAGTCCTGCCTTGACCATACCCAACCAATCTATATCTGAAGCCTTCTTTATGATTGCAGCCATGACACTGATCTTATAGGAAGTGACAGTATCAAGACTGTAAGTTGAGCACATGATCACCTTCCTAAGCGATCGCTGAGGAGAAGGCGATATTTCCTCTTTAGATAGGAGGCTTTGGCGTTAAATCGTGTTCTCCTTGTTTGCTGGTCTCAACAACTCGGCTTCAAGAAATTCCTTTTCTCCTACATCAGTCGTGTAGGTCTCTGGATTGATGCTTCCTCGAGTTAGGCCGAATATCCTCTGTAGAGATCGTCATTTGACACTCGCACTTCCAGTCCGCCAACGGAAGAAATCAGGTCAGCATCAATGTCTTCATCCCTCTGTAGATTGTATAGAAACTCCAGGGCTTCATGGGTGTGGACGATGTTCTGATGTGTAGAGCAATATCGTTCTAGCCCACACACGCCGCATAAGCACTCCGCATTTCCGGCGATTAGGGATCTGAGGTGATGGAGAATACTACATACTTCTCATCAATGATGTCTTTCTTCATCGATGCAAAGTTGCAGAACTTTTTCCCTTGGCCCGGTCTTCTAAGCATCAATTTAGCAAGTAAGCGTATAGATCTTATAAGAATTACAGAAACATATCATCACGACTTGTAAACCTAGGTACCAGAGTGAATTGAAATAATGCAGTATTTAAATGAGAAATTACCAGAAATTGATTCGTAGGATTTGAGAAATCGCAAAAGTGGAATCAATTGATTTTGAAAGTAATTTTATGAAGATTATGAAAGTTTTGATCTTTTAAGAGCTTTGAGAAGACGAAGTAGTGGAAAGAAGTTTTCTGAGAAAGATTTGGATTTTATAGAATACGAGGGAAAACCTTTTTGCACAACTTTCCAAAGTACTCAAGTATCCGTATTTTGAAATCAGTGGCTGAGATTAGTCGGCCAAAAAGTATTTTGATCGCACGATTGAGAAAAGTAGTCTTCTCGTATTTTGGACTCGAAAATTCACAATAAAACGCATTAAAAACACATTCCCAAGTCCGCATTAAAAGTTTTGCAGTGCATGCGTCATAAAGTGAAAACAGAGTAAAAACCAATTTATTTAAATAACGCATATAAGAAGTTCAGAAAGGGATAAATAAGAGAACGTATCTGACTGATTGATATTGTAATCAACCAGTTACCACTGTGATCTGATCTGGTACTTGTTGACCTTACTGATGGTAGCCTTAAGCATTTCCCAACAATATTCCACTCAACTGATCAGATTCTTGCTTGAAACACTTCGTCACTTATCTGATCCACTTATCTGATTCTCTTATCTGATACCCTTATCTGATCCACTTCATCCGTTAATCTTCTTCTATTCAGTCCACATTTACTATGCACTTAAGTCTACTCCCGCCAAAACATTTGCTTTGGGGAGTCAAAAAGTCGCCTCGATTCCCAAATCGGCACGATTTGACATTCCGTAATAATGGCATAGATACGTTGTGATTACTCACACCGTCAACTCATCCAACCATTAGCCGTGTGTTCCTTACGCGTTGTTGATGCAAATTTCTCTTAAGGTCTTCTGAGAAAATAAATTTGCATTTATATCCCTAATTTCCTTCTATAAAATAACCTGGGGTGTTAGGCAAAACAACACAACATAAACCATTTATCTTCTTTAGCATATACTTAATGCCTTTCCGATGAGTTCCTTATTTTCGGTGAAACTTCCGGTGAAAACCTTTAACCCTTTTCCAATGAATTCAGCTTCTCAAATCAACCCTGTGTGTTCCTTCACAGTGCTTTCGTCGTCATCTAAGATTACATACGATCAATGCTAAGCTTCTTTACCACCGTGGAGGCGGATCTGCTAAAGCAAATGAGAAGGCACTTCTCCTAACCGTATGCACCTTGTGCGCCTATCGAGATGACAGAATTAGCATCAACAGACTCAGTCTGAAATAAAATATGAGTTTGGTATACGATCTCGTGTATCAAACTCAATATTTGCATGTGACACTAGTGTCTGTTTGGTCCTTGTGACCAAACCTGTGGCACTGTGTCCCATTTAACAGCTGGAGACCCCATTGATTTTAGGTCTAAGGTCTCCTAGCTTAAAGATCCTTCAAGGCCCGCTCTCGCTCCTCACTTCGAAGCTCTAAGAGTGGCTTTCAGGATTCTAGAAGCTTCTCTGCGCCCCCTGGGTCGGAGAAAAAGAGAGCATCAACTCTTAAAATCTCTCTCTCTACTTCCCTACCTTGGGTTGGCTTAGGGTTTATGGTTTATGGTTTATGTAATGACCTCTGGGTCTTCTTGTACTTGTAGCTTGTAATACCACTTGAAGATAGCTTGTAGGTAGCTTGTGATATCACTTGTAACTTGTAAATCTGACCTCCGGGTCCTTATCAATGAAAATTTCTGTTATTTCATTGTTGTGTTGCCTTTTCTGACTTATGCGATCTGTAGCTTTCAACTTGTACGACTTGCTTGTTTACCGTAGCTTTAATCGACTTATAAAGTAATCTTCCAATCTGATCAGTTCCCCCTTAATCTGATATATCTTGAATTGATCTGCTCCTTGTCTGAACTTCAGATTGGCTACTCGTCTGACTTTCTGATCTGCTTCTTATCTGTACTTCAGATCGGCTACTTGTCTGACTTTCTGATCTGCTCCTTATCTGTACTTCAGATCGGCTACTTGTCTGACTTTCTGATTTGCTCCTTATCTGAACTTCAGATCGGCTCCTCGTCTGGTCGTCTGATCAGTTGAGATTCCTAACTCAACTGATTCCTCTTAATCTAGTTAGTCTTTTAACCAACTGGTTCTGGAGATCAGTCCACCAACCATTTCTGGTGCACTTTCTCCGAGATCCAGAAGCCCTAGCTCATTGCATAATTCTCTGAATCTGATCTCAGCTAGCGGCTTAGTTAAAATATCAGCTTTCTGCTTGTCAGTATGGATCTTTTCCATTCTGATATTCTTCTTTTCAACGTGATCTCTGATAAAATGGTGTCTGACATCCACATGCTTGCATCTTGTATGTAGAACAGGATTCTGAGTGATTGCAATAGTGTTGGGGAATGAGTTGCACAGATCTATTCGGGGTGAATACTTAAATACAAATTTAATTCATTAATTATTACTAGCATGAATTAATCCTATATTAATTCAAATAATAATTGCAACAACATATCATGCATATAAAAAGCCACGTAAAACCTACGCATGCGGAATCTACGGGTTTACGTGAACGTACCTCTCGGGATGGCAGTGACTTCGGTCGGACGGACTAACCAAAAGGACTTCTCAAGTATTCCCTTAGCCCTTGCTCAACTATCCGGTGGAAGGACACTCGTCGAACAATTAACAAAAGGAAAAAATAAACTTTGTTGCAC
The DNA here is from genome assembly GCA_037126765.1 of Stenogyne calaminthoides. Classification (NCBI taxonomy): domain Eukaryota; kingdom Viridiplantae; phylum Streptophyta; class Magnoliopsida; order Lamiales; family Lamiaceae; genus Stenogyne; species Stenogyne calaminthoides. The sequence goes on from JBBCBC010000054.1 coordinate 533,559, forward strand.
CACCTTTGTGGATTTGCTAATATTTCCAGCACATGGAATTGTACTTGGGAATGAACTAATCATCCCCTATTTATAGGAGAGGGGGTGTCGAAATTTTTAGTGAAATATCAATGTGGGAAAAGACTTTTCTTGGTCACCAAAAATCTTGAATATATCTCCTATATTCTTTTTCCCATAATTAAAATATTCCACAAAAATTTCACCTCCTCATATATATGGATTTTTCGAAAATATGCCTTGCAAGATTCCAAGATTTGGATCTTCTTGAATTTATGAGATATTCTTGTATTTCAAGAAATACATATCTTCCATAATATCTTTTCAAGAAAATCAAGAAAATCTTTCTTGCCCTTTATATTTCAAAATTTTCAAAACAAACTATATGAATAACCAAGTGGGAGATTTCTTGAATTTAATGAGATAATCTTGTATTCCAAGAATACATATCTTCATTCCATAACAAAATTCAAAGAAAATCTTTCTCTCCTTTTATCCATAAATTTCGAAAAAAATCAAGGAAAAATAGGCAACAAATTTATTTTATTTTTAAATACATTTTTCAGTTATTGGACTTTATCTTGGGCTACTTAGGGGGCCTTTAGGAGAATTAAGATTGGACCTTCCAATGGACCTTGAATTATCAATATTGAGCCACAATATTATTCAAGCTCATAAATATTAATTAATCTCACTACATAATTAATATTGCACTATCCATCTTAACCCATATTACAGTTAATATGGCTCCCGGTTATTATTTCCCGTGTTTAAGATTACCTAGCCCATTAATTAATTCAAGCCACTGAAATAGTTTTCCATTAATTAATATCTTTTATCCTTGGTAAAGGAACGGTTCAACATTATTATCCATACCGGAAACTAGTTTCACTTGCAAGATTTGGTATGATAAACCTTATGAACCTCCCAAGGGGCAAATCGAACAAGCGTACTTGCACACGATTCTCCGTATTAAATCTTAGCAACATGTGACCAATAATATTGCCCAAGATATAGGGTATTGAATCTCACTGATTCTCTTCTCATAATAAGTCAAAGCAATAGTTACTAACCACACGCAATCCTATTTAAGGGACGAAGATTAAGAAATAACTAACCACTGAGGTCTAATTCTTCCTAGTTCAGTTCTGAAGAATTTATCCTCCGTGAGTCCCTCTTCAATGCATCGATGTGCACTAGTGTAATCTCTTGGTCAAGACAAACCAATCTGAGCCTTACACTATAACCTTTCACGATGGATTGTTCATTTCCATCTAGGTCATGAATGGTGTACTTTTAGTTACAAGGAACTGTTAATTTAATCTTCTGTGATCTTGGTATCACTAAATTAACTACAATGTAACACGTACTATTTAATGAAACAAATTATGCGAAGATATATATGTAACATTCAATGATATTTAAAGCATCAATGATAAACAATTTATTTAAGTAAATAAGTCCGAAATTCAGTTAGTCTGATTATACAAAGTAAAAGCATACTTTCCAGTATAATCCCAACACTTGGTATCACTAAATTAACTACAATGTAACACGTACTATTTAATGAACAGTTATGCAGTAAATATATGTAACATTCAATCATATTTAAAGCATCAGTGATAAATAATTTATTTCAGTAAATAAGTCTGAAATTCAATTAGTCTGATTATACAAAGTAAAAGCCATACTTTCCAGTATAATCCCAACAGTTCCTATAGTTAAAAAATCAGTCTTTAAGGGAGATATATGTTGTTAAGAGATTATTAAAAAAATTCGGTATGGTACGGTACGGTATACCAAAATTTTGGTACGGTATACGGTATGTGATTTTAGCATACCAAACTTCGGTATACCGTAATTTTTGGTACGGTAAATATTAATTTTCACATACCGTAAATTATGGTACGGTATACGATATGACCGATACCGTACGGTACAGTATGCCACCCCTACTCACACCTGTTGGCGTGTTCTGAAATTCTGATTTTCTCTCAGAGCCAGAGGAAGGAGAGCAATCTCCACATCATCATAAACAAACTCTTCCACTTTATCTACCCCTATATCCAAATCACCTTCCCAGAGTACCGCGACCTCCAACGGAGCTTAGCATTCACGGCCATACAGAGGTATTGAAAAAATTTCATCTCGTCTAAAAGTCCTAACTTATGGAAAATTGTTGAAATAATTTATTTATATTATTTTCTAACCTGAAAAAGTTTAAACTCTGATACCATGAAATAATTTCACCTCGTAAAAAATTGAACTTGTAGCACTACAAAAAAATACTGCACTGCCTATGAAATTTTCTAACATGCTTACAAAATTCCCAACAAATATAATTTTGTTCTTAAATAAATACTTAAATAGTAAGGGTTGCCTACAAAATTTTCTAATCATATAGTTGCCTACGAAAATTGTAAATGTGTAGACAGTTTGTTCGTAGGTAATTTATTTATTAAAATTCTAAAAATTCGTAGATAAATCGTAGGCAATTATCACTATTTAAGGACCTAACTATTTGTGTTGAAAAATTCTGTAGCCATTTGAAAGATTTCGTAGGCAATTTTTTTTTTCTTGTAATTTAGAGAGATGTATAATTAATTTATTTATATTATTTTTATAATAGGTATCTGAATGCCAATTCCGCTAAAGTAGCCAAGAATCTCAAGGCCCACGTCTTCCGCAACAGCGACTCCTTCCTCTTCACCATCTTCAGACACGAAGAGGCCAGGGACGACTTTGCCGGCGCAAAGCTCTGGTGGGGTTACAGTGAAACCGAGCGCGGCAAGAAAGTCTTCACTCTCACTTTCCACGGGAGGCACCGTGACGTCATCCGCTCTCAGTATTTGAAGCACGTGATTGACGAAGGTAAGGCCATCGCTTTATGAGAGAGGCGCAGAAAGCTTTACATGAATAACAAGGCCGGCGCTGCCGTCTGGAGTTGCGTCATGTTCGAACACCCCACCACGTTTGATACTCAGGCAATGGACCCCACTGAGAAGTAGGAAATTACGGACGATCTTGTTAATTTCACGAAATCCAAGGAATACTACACACAAATTGGTAAAGCGTGGAAGCGCAGTTATCTACTTTACGGACCACCTGGGATGGGAAAGTCAACCATGATCGCCGCCATGGCTAATTTGTTGGAGTATGATGTGTATGACGTGGAGCTCACCCGGAGCTTAGGAAACTGATGATCAACACCTCCAGCAAGGCTATTATTGTGATTGAGGATATTGGTTGCTCATTGAAGTTAACGGGACAGAGGCCGACCGCGAAGAAGAAGAAGAAGAAGGAAGAGGGAGAGGAAGATAGAGACAAGGGGAAGAGAAAGGGGAGCGAGGTTGTTGGGCCTTATTATTTGTAGCCCCTTTTGTAAGTTAAGAAAGACTTCAATGTTCAAGTCCATTCTTTGGCCCACTTCATTTTAAACGTTGGTCTTCTCATCAGATCCCTAAAATCACGACAGCCTTCCCCTCTCTCTCCATTCTTCATCAATCTGCAATTCATCACCCCTTTCCTTCACCGGAAATTATGGCTTCACAGCTGGGAATCGTGGGTTCCTCCACCTATAAAAAAGGGTTCGGCTCTCTTGTTCATAGTGTGGTTCGAGATACAGTTTTGAGAGTATTACGAGATAGAGGAGGAGTGTTACCTGAGTGGGTTTGTGAGAAGGAAGCCTCTTGTGGTCATTCCTACACACCGCGGGAAATACGCACTGGAACCGTCAAGGCTATAATCTGATCCCAAGTATTATCCCTCTAAATCTCTGTTTTTATTTTTATATAATTTTATTATATTTTCTGTATTTTAATCACCAGGTATTTGTACCTTACAGAGGTGATACTTTCTGGGCTTCTTAACTTTATTGACTGGTTGTGGTCGTCCTGTGAGGGCGAAAGAATCATCTTCTTCACCACTAATCATGTGGAGAAGCTTGATCCTGCTCTGATTCGGAGAGGGAGGATGGATAAACATATAAAGATGTCGTATTGTGGGTACGAAGTGTTTAAGGTTTTGGCCAAGAATTATTTGGGTATTGAATCGCATGATTTGTTTGGCAGGATTAGGAAATTGTTGGAAGAGAAGAAGATGACTCCGGCTGACGTTGCTGAGAATTTGATGCCAAATAAATTGAACGGAGATGAGGAGAATGAGAGTCGTCTGATGAGACTGATCGCAGCCCTGGAAAAGAAGACGGAAAAATTAGCCAAAGAATAACATTGCTATATGAAAATATTTAGTGATTTAAGATAGATGAAGGGTTTGAAAATGCTTTAGTTATTGTAGTGAGTATTGGGTAGGGTTAGTAGTTCAGGATCCAACCATGTTTCCACAATTTTGTTGGATTATAATTAATTTTGATCTCAAGTATTAATTCACCATTAATTAAAATCGATCTTGTTTCTGAAATTCATTTGAAGGCATTGATTTTGATCTTATTTCTTGGGTTATGTTGCATCTTTTAAGACAAGAACTTGTGTCATTTATAGTTGAGTTTGTATAACAATCTTAACCAGTTTAAGACAAATAAATCTGCAATATTGAACTTAAACCTTGATTATTTTGCACCTTAAAAAAATTAGCCTCTTAAAATTTGTAAAACTTGTGGACTTGAATTGAATGATTCATTAACTATAGAACTTATTGAGGGAAATTAAATAAATGAATTGATTTCCGACCCTCTCTATAAGTTCGAACTTTTAGATGAGACGAAATTCTTTCATAGTATCAGAGTCTCTGGCTCAGCCCAGATCTTGGGTTCGATTTCCGTGGAAAGCACTCAATCCATTTAAATTATCCACTCGTTGGGCCTCCTCCCCAAAAGACAGAGGCAATAATTCGGTCCACGAGCAAGGGGAGTTTTGAGGGAAATTAAATAAATGAATTGATTTCCGATCCTCTCTACAAATTCGAACTTTTAGATGAGACAAAATTATTTCAGAACTGATAGAAGAGCCGATCATATCCATCTAGAGTTACATTATATAAGTGAGAGGTGAATTGTATATTTCACTACAAAAAATTCACGTTTTATCAACGAATTTTATTAACGGATTATAACCGATTGGTAATTACTAACGAAATGCCAAAAGAACTGGACGAATCACAATACTAACTATTTACCAACGGATTATCAACAAAATTTTCCAACTAAAATTATTCTGTCGTTAAATGGTTGGTATATAATATATTAATATTAATTAACTAGTTTGTATACCCACAATAATTACGCGGTTGAAATTAAATAATTATGATGTTATAAAATAAATTTTAATATTTTTATTTATTTATTATGAAAGATTTCACAATTTGAAAAGGCGCATTAATTTTTTCCTATTGTAACTGAAAAATATTTATTATTCAAAAATTTTAATTTTAAAAATCTAGTTGTTTGAAGGATTTTGAAAAGTATATAGCAATCACATCTACGTACGATTTGATACATATTTTTTTTCAGATAAATATTTATTATATAAAATCTAATTATTTGTAATTTTACAAAATCTCTAAAAATTCTAATTTTTAAGAATTATAACTAATTATATCTATGCAAGATTGATATATAATTTTATCTTTAAAAAATTTAATTGTTATACTAATTAATTGGTATATAAACATAAAAATCATTTCCTAGTGCAAAAATGATGTACTTGAGATTTTAAACTTATATATGATTTACTGATTAAGGGGAAAATTGTAAAATTATTTCAATATCATAAGTAAAAATTATTATGATAGGCAAAAAATAAGTGAATATGACATATTTAACTGTACATATAAATGAATATATATATATATATATATATATATATATATATATATATATATATATATATATACCTTTCAAGAGTCAATTTTATAGGAATTATTGATATAAAGTTATCTTTATTTTTACAGCTCAATACATCGTGCTATATAAAATTTGTAAAGTGCAGAAAATGAGCTCATGAAAGTTGATTTCGTCTGGAGAAAAAAAAAAGGTTCCAGATCTTGGGAGGAGAATTAGGAACAGATAATTCACAATCAATGCGCAGAAACAAATTAAAAAACGAAGAACTTTTAGCATCATTAGTTATACATATATGGTTTAAAGACACATACGTAACAATTTCTACTGTTAGAAACGAACTGCCTCTCTATCTCTAAGGACCCTTACCCCGACAGTGAAGGAGATGTAAAGAAGCCTACCATTAAAAATTTTACTTGTAGGAACTAATAAGTAAATTACATGAATTATAAATAAATGAAAGCAGCTGTCAAGATTATAGCTTTTTGCCATAAATCAATGAAAGCTCAATTAGGCTTTAGCATGATCCATGAATATCGAATACCATAACTGCATATATATATATTGCATATTAACTGTATAATAAAGATTCAAAAACCAAAATTCACAAATTAATTCATAACTTGAGAAATAAACAGAATGAATAGTACCAAGTTAAAGAGAAAAAACATTATTATTTGTCCATTAATAACCAAGAATCTCAAATTCGAATCATCTTTAGACATGAATCTGGTAATATAAATGAATAAGCAACTACAAAATTCAGATTACTTGAACAATAATTGAGTTCTACGGTGAAAACATCAAGCAAAGTAACATAGATTAGTTAACTTTCTATGCTCCCTCCTTTTATCAAAGTTTTCTTCATTTCTTTACAGGTCCTTTTAAAACCTCTCATCCTCTGCTACAAACCAAAACCCAAACAAATAAAAACTACTTAACAACAAATTAATCATCACGAATTTATAAGAACTAATTTTGAAATGAAATAATTTGGTTGAATTGAGTTTTTGCACATCTTGACGTGGTTTAAATCACATAAGTTGAATCAGTCTCGAAAGATAAAAAAATATTATACCTCAATATTCCTACAATATACAAAACAATACATTTATAATCAATAACTCAATAGTCCATGCAATATAAAAAAAAAGTAACAAATTCATCAAATTAGAGGAATCATTTATGAACATAAAATAAGAAACTCAATCATAATCAATTTAAAACTCAAAATATCTTGTATATACCTCAATATTTCCAATGCGATATATAAAAAAAAAAATTATTAACAAATTCATTAAATTAGAAGACTAATTATTTGCCTCAATATTCCCTGTAATATACAAAACAAAATTATTAATTTAATTATACAATTGCAACAAATATTCATAATTAATTCAAAACTCAAATTACATACCTCAATACTCACTGCAATATACAAAATAAAATAATTAATTTAATTACATAATTACAATAAACATTCATAATCAATTCAAAACTCAAATTATTACCTCAATACTTCCTGCAATATAAAAAAAAAATCAAATTAACAAATTCATTAAATTAGGAGAATCGCTATGGACAAAAAAGAAGAAACTCATTAATAAGCAATGTAAAACTCAAATTACTTACCTCATACTCCTTGTAACATACAAAACAAAATTACACAATTGCAATAAACATTCATAATCAATTCAGAACTCAAATTATTACCTCAATACTTCCTGCAATATAATTTTTTTTTAAATAAACAAATTCATCAAATTAAGAGAATCGTTGTGAACAAAAAGAAGAAACTCATTAATAAGCAATGTAAAACTCAAATTAATTACCGCATACTCCTTGCAATATACAAAATAAAATTATATTAATAAATTCTTCAAATTAGAGGAATAGTTATGAATAGAAAAGAAAAAAAAAATCCTGAATATAAACATGAGGGGTCGCGAATATAATGAACTTTATTTATAATGTGGACATGAGAAGCTTATAATAAGGATATGTGGAGTGAAATATCTAATACTCCATGATATATCGTGAATATATATAAATATATATGATAAAAATTGAAAACATAATTTAATTAGATTAAAAATTTAATTTAAATAACTTTTAATGTGGGTGCACGATTTTAAAATGAAATAATCTGGTTGAATTGAGGTTTTAAATTGAATCGACGTTTATTTTACATAAAACAAATAAGTTCTACTAATATATAAGATTAAGGTGGTGTTTTCAAACCCCACTTTCACCTTAGAAGCACTTATTTTTTAAATAAGTTGAGTCTTACCAACTTAAAAAATAAGTACTTCTAATTATTCTCTAGTGTTCTAAAACAAGCACTAAGTTGAATTGGACTTTCTGTAAATCGACGTGGTTTTATTATGATCAAGAGGGTTCTGCGATATATATATAAGATTAAGATTAAGATTATTTTAACAAAAGATTACCAACGAAATTGTGACAGATATTTTTAACAATAAAAAAATTTCGTTGGTAAATCATGTATTTTTTACCAACAAGACATTTCCGTCGGTAATAATTATATTAAAAATTAAAAATTAAAAAATTATTTATTTATTGTGCTGAAAATCTTAACTGTGAAAAATTGTCTAAAATATTTGCGTTTTGTATCAAATATCCCATTAAACCCTTACTGTGAAAATCTCACCGAGCTCTGCCCGCCGTTGCTGTATCTGGCGGAGCTCTGCCCGCCGTTGCTGTATCTCGCGGAGCTCTGCCCGCCATTGTTGTATCTCTGCGCCAGCGTCGTATATCACCGAGCTCTGCCGTCATCGCCGTCTCACTTCCTCGTTTCAGATTACAACATCACAGCTCTGCGCGCCATCGCCGTCTCACTTCCTAGATTACGCCATCGCAGTCTTACTTCCTCGTTTCTCCCCCAGTCCCCAATCGTTTAGCTCATTTCAAAGTCGTTTCAGGTAATTAATTTAGTTCATTTGAAAGTCAGTTTAGGTGATTAATTTAAGAATAACGTCAATTAAATCAGTAGTACTTAGTATTTTCTGGTTGCTTAAAGAAGATGAGTTGAGAGACAAGGCACCCTTGCTTCCAGCTTGAGAATGTTGTATTAGTATAAGAATATTCTATCAGTATTTCTCTCTCAAAATTATGCATATTGCCATGGGATATTACCTAATAAATTACCAATAACTATCCTGAATTCATAAATTTTATAAAGACACTTAGATTTTGCATTTAACTTTTCCAAAATCATCATCATTATCTAAAATAGGCAGCTCTGTTAGTTTTAGATCAATTTGCCTAATCTTGTTTTGCTTATATTTTTAATTATGACTTTTGAGCTCTGAGGTCGATGATTATTAAGTATGAATTTATAATCTGTTTGCACGTTTAGTTACAAGCTGGAAAGAACATTGAAGAAATTAAGAAGGATGATGCAATAGAACAAGAAAAGCTGCTCGCTCAGTTGAAATTTCTGGACAAACTCTTTGGCAAGTTTTGTTGTGTCAACATTTATGTAAGTTTCTTTCACTTTCTTATAAATAAAAGTAACATATATTTGGTAGGCAATATAGCAATATAGAGAGAACATTAAAAAGTGAAGTACTTATACATAAAATGGAAGATGATTATGCAAAATTTCATGCTTTTGATTGCTAATTAGCATTCGGTTTTGTTTTTCTGATTCCTTATGGGGTTAGGTACCACTTTTCCTCAAGAGTATTAGTTAACTTTAATGTTTGTTTATGGTACACTGTCCACTTACCACATATTTATCACCATTTTTCTAATATAAAGCAGTGTTTGGTGTAATATACGTGTTTGTTACTTTCATATTAGTTGGTCTACATGTACATAGATCTTATTATTTCCAGATTTAATTCTACAAATAAATATATATATTACTTATATATACGAACATATATAAGAGAAGCTTTAGGGACACTCTAGTTTGACAGTGTATCTAAAGCCCTATCCTCCTGATCTTGTAGGTATTTGATTTTTTGTTATTTTCCAGTGTGATTATTTTGATATTTTGATTTCTTTGTTTTCACTTGATGGGTGGAATGTATTCAGTTAAATTTCTTGTGAGAGTTGTATGCTTTGACAATTTCTTGCTCCAATTCCTTGTAGAATAGTGTTTTGAAATCTCAGAGTAACCTTATGCTGAAACTTAGTGTGAAATAATACGGTCGCCCTTGAGCAAGTAAATCTGAGAAGATTATCGTATGTGTTTTGGGGAAGACATATGAACTAATTGTGACCTGAAGTCGTGTGGATTTGGGATATTTAGATTCAGCTTATATGAATTGCGCCTTGCAACCTGTCCTACGGTGCACTCAAATGATCTGGTTATGCTTACCCTGAGATCATATTAACCAATTGCACTGAATCAAAACTTAAGGGTTTTAGATGCAATCAAAGCAAAATTATGTGGTATATCATTAAGAAAGATTATCACTACTACAGAGTCACGCTTTTGGTGCTATGTGGGTTTTATTTGCAAGTTCCATGTTTACTGTAGTAGGTCAGTTGCATACCCAGCTCGCTTATAGTTGATTTGTATTTTGTATGATATTATGATGTAGTTGATCCATATATACTTGTTCAATCTCTAAATGCTCTTGTTCTGATGTAGTTATACTTCCAATTCAGCTGTAGAAATGCATTATTGTTTTCTTCCCTTATGGGATGTGTGTATTCTATGGTACTTTTTTTTTCTAATAATGTTTTTATAATTTATAGAAGTCCAAAAGTTAGATATTCAGCCCAGGATATCAACATGCTATTACTTGAGGTGTGGCTGGTGCGCTGAAAAGTTTAGGACAATACAAGTCTCCATAATATGTAGAATAGAGAAGAAAGGAAAAGACTTTTATCTCCTGGTAGATTATAGCGTGTCATATCGTAATCTGAAGAGTATGAAGTGTATAAGTTGATGGGATTAGAATTTCTATGAGAACACCCATAACAATGAAGACTGAAGTCTTGGATGTATTAATACGGGCAAAATATTCATTGGAGGTTTGTTAATGTTAAGAATATGTGAAATTTTCTGCCGTGGTGTACTGTAGCTGTGCGTGCCTTGAAGAAGACAATCTGATGCCCTTAGTGCTCTTGATGTTGGAACTAATATTGGGAAAGGCGTTATGTTAACAAACTGCATGTGTGTGTGTTAGTAACATAGTTTCAAGTTGAATGTGGATAGTTGTTCCTCCCCTTTTGACTTGTGAATTCAATGCACTTTATTTTCAAGTTCTGTTATTATAATAGCCTTCATTGTTAGATATCAACTCAGATATCCACCAATTATTTCTTGAGATGTAGATCCATTGTATGCCAATATGCTGAAATATTTATGAAGATGTACTCTATTGATTAGATGAAGCCATGAAGGTAATGCATTGTTATTAAAGGCAAGGGTAGACCTTTTCTGTTATCAGATGGTAAGGTAAATAGTATGAAGCAATTAAGTTGGCTGAATTAAAAGTTTTGAAAGAACTTAATGGATTTTGTATTTCTTTGAAAGCATATTTTGATGCATGCTATATGAGGGCTACCAGAACTTTGGTAAATATTTATGGATGATTCAACTTGTTTTAGTTATATAGGATTCTATTACTCGTTATTTTGGGTTCATTTTCTACATTTAAAATTTTCTATACCAGCATTTGTTGCATACTTGCATAGTCTGGTTTCTTTCTATCTTCTTTCTTCCCTGATAACTGTCTCGATGTGATGCTATATTGAATAAGAGATCTAATCTCATACACTCTGACCATCTAGTTGGAAACTGTATCCTTTTGGTTTCTCGTTTCGTTTTTTCTTTTTTTTTTTCGTTTTCTTTCAAAGTCTGCTCCTGACTCATAGGAGTCAGTTTGCAAGGGTTGTATACATTGCTTTGAAGCTTCGCCAGATGATGTGATATGTAACATTGGACTTTCTGCCATATTGAGAACTTGTAATAACTTTACTGATATGGCTCCCCTTATTGTTATAATTAACAGGATGCACTATTTGCATATTTTCTCTCTTGAAGCTTTATTAACCATGGTTCGTTTTTAGTTTTATTTCAAGTTTTTTTAAGATGCTCTAGTTCAATCTCTAAATGCTCTTGTTTTGATGTAGTTGTACTTCCAATTCAGCTGTAGAAATGTTTGTGTTTGATAGTATGTTCATTAATATTGCTATCTTTGTGCAGATCAAGAGAGAGATTAAGATTTTACAAAATCCGTAGGGGCTAAATATTGTGAAGTTTCTTGATATTGTAAGAGATCAACAATCGAAGACTCCAAGGTTAACATGCAAAACTCTCTCTCATGCATTGCTTGTTCTATCATGTTCCAATCTTAATTTTGAAGAATATTTGCTCTTACATTGAAATCATGACATAAGAAATAAAATGTCATTTTCAATCTTTATTACAATCTACTGTCCAAAAATATATAATGTTAAAGGTAAAACTTTTTTATTTCATTAATATATAGTACTAATACAACTTAGTTTAATTATGATGTTTCTGAATTCCAAAATTTCAGTGGATCGTGAAAATGCCTCCAACTCCAGTGGAAATTGATTGAGACGGGGACTTACGCAGGGAGGTTCGAGGGATTTTGTAGGAACTCAATGAATTCACCATTTTATCCTTGCCTTTATATTTTGTGCTAAGAATTTGGGCTGTTTTTGTTGGTGATACAGTACCCCTGCAAAATTTGGAAACTGTGAAGCATCTGGTCATGACCACGGTCATGGAACGACCCGGTCATGTTAGTTGACACTCTGGCAATTCTTCGGTTCAATTTTCTTGAAATTTCCCTCCGCCCCCCTTCTTTTTCTCCCTCAGTTCTGGCATAGGCAAGTATCAATGATAAATTGGCGATTCGAAACCACCAAGCTCAAACCTCAACTTCAATTATTCAGATGCATTCAATCCAATCACTTCCATGGCGATGTCCGCCACAAACCCAAACAAAAGCGGCCACGCCCTCACAAAGTCACCAAAATCCAACGCAAACCCCCGATTCCGTTTCTCGAGCATTTCAAACAATGCAAAAACTCCGACGAATTCCTCCCCATTTTCAGAAACTTCCACGAACAGGGCTACAACCCACGACTACCCTTCTTCGCTTCCCTCATTTACAAGCTCCTTGCACGTTCCAAAAAGTTCGATGAAATCGAGCCCGTATTGGATTTTCTCCAGTCGCACTATATAAAATGCGGGGAGCCTCTGTTTATTGGATTGATTCGCCATTACGGGAAGGCTGGAATGGTCGATAAAGCTGTTGAGACTTTCCGCGAGATGGGTAAGTCATTCAATTGCGTGCATACGCCCATCTTTTTAACACGATTTTGAATGTTTTGGGTTGAAAATGGGAGGGTTTGTGATGCTAATGAGTTGTTTTGGAGGGCGAAGATGAGATTTAGGTTGAATTCTGTTTCGCTTTAATGTTATGATCAAAATATGGTTGAAGAATGGGGACTGGGAGAATGCGAGGAAGGTGTTTGATGAAATGCTTGAGAGGGAAATTGAGCCTACTGTTGTGACTTACAATTCACTGATTGATTTTTTATGCAAAAGGGGGGATGTAGATGAGGGGAAAAGGTTGTTTGAGGATATGAGGACGAAAGGGGCTCGTGGAAACGAGGTGACTTACTCTTTGTTGATGGAGGGTTTTTGTGGTTCGGGAGGTTCGATGAAGCTAAGAAGCTAATGTTTGATATGGAATACCATGGGTGCAAAGTTGAGCTTGTGAATTACGGTGTTCGATGACCCATCTTGTGAACAAGAGGGGTTAGTAGACGAGGCGAAAGGTTTGCTCGTTGAGATGAAGAAAAGGAGGGTTAAACCGGATGTTGTTATGTATAATATCTTGATTGGTTATTTGTGTAAACAGGGTTGTGTTTCGGAGGGGTATAAAGTATTAGTTGGTATGCAAGTTAAAGGGTGTGAGCCTAATGCTGCTACTTATAGAATGGTGGTTGATGGTTTTTGCAGAGTTGAGGATTTTAATGGAGGTTTGAAGGTTTTGAAACGCGATGATGAATAGTAATCACTATCCACAGATTGAGACCTTTCGGGCTCTGTGCGTTGGGTTGTTAAAGAATGGGAAGATAGACGAAGGATTGTTCGTATTGGAGGAGGTGAAGAAGAGGAAGGTGAGTTTGGATGCGGGCTCGATGGAAATCCTAGCTAAAGAATACTGCAAGGATGATGGACTTGTTATGCGCCGCTTGGATGATGTTATTCGTTGAAACTTCTGGGACAATGAAGAGACATGAAATGCTACTATGAAAGGTGAAGTATAGATACAAAAACTATGTTATATACTTGAAGAATTCAATAATATTTGCCTGAGTTGCAGTGAGTAGGTATTTCTTATTTTTTGAAAATTTAGAGTAAATTGCAAAGTTAGTTACAAAGACTTTTATATTCTAGAAGAATTCAATAATATTTACCTGAAGCAGACTTGCAGTGAGTAGGTATTTTTGTTTACTGAAAATTTAGAGGAAATTGCAAAATTAGTTCTATAAATATTGGATGTTGGTTCTCTTTGAGCCAACTGCTAAGGCATGCTTTATATATTTTCAGATATCCAATTCTGGAACAAAAACAAGTCGATGGAGGACTATCTGCAAAATCTGTTGTAGTGAATTTCTTTTGTCAGCTAATTGTCTTCCTCTATCTGCTTGACAATGAAA